>NW_026505289.1:7500-17949 GCF_026875155.1 Cherax quadricarinatus
GTCACTTACATTAAATATCTTTGCATTTCTGGGACCACTAGAGATATGGCAGCTGATCAGTTCTTGCATGACTGATGTACTAACTTAAGATATCTATTTCTCCACCCTGGGTTATATGCTGCATCCTGACTGTCTTAGTTGTTCAGTTTGTGTCACGGTAGTTCATTTACCCAACCCAGGTATACTTGACGCGCTATTTAGGTAGAGACTGCCAGCATTATATTAATAGACACAATACCGACGGGTATTATATACCATTGTCTAAACATTTCGTCTACTCTCAAGGCTTCTTCAGTCAGATAAAGAGGTGACAAAACTACTGTAGAGGGCAGAAACAGTGGAAAGATAATATAATCAGTCCGTCAACCTTGAAGTAGCTTTGAGATGGTCATTCCATCAGCCTAGAGAAGTGTTCAACTACAAAGTCTCCATCAAATTGTAACCTCTGTATTCGACTTAAGCCTACAGACTAGGCGACACATTTCCATACTAAAACTACCCAACTGTTTTTATGTGTCCTGCTTATCTAGCAGGAACTACCATCATGGCTTATCTGGCAGGTGGTTGTACCCAAAGTCTTGGTACAACCACCATGCTGCTCAGTTCTGGTCACCGTATTACAGAATGGATATAAATGCTCTGGAAAACGTACAGATGAGGATGACAAAGATGATCCCATGTATCAGAAATCTTCCCTATGAGGATAGACTGAGGCCCTGAATCTGCACTCTCTCGAAAGGCGTAGAATTAGGGGGATATGATCGAGGTGTATAAATGGAAAACAGGAATAAATAAAGGGATGTAAATAGCGTGCTGAAAATTTCCAGCCAAGACAGGACTCGCAGCAATGGTTTTAAGTTGGAAAAATTCAGATTCAGGAAGGATATAGGAAAGCACTGGTTTGGTAATAGAGTTGTGGATGAGTGGAACAAACTCCCGAGTACAGTTATTCAGGCTAAAACGTTGTGTAGTTTTAAAAATAGGTTAGATAAATACATGAGTGGGTGTGAGTTGGACCTGACTAGCTTGTGCTGCTGGGTCTGGTGCCATGCTCCTTCCTTGAGTGGAGGTGACCAGACTGGGTGGGCATTGGGCTAATCCGGGTGGGTGGGTCATTGGGTTAATCGAGGGGGGACATGGACTTGCTCCGCATGGGTCAGTAGGCCTGTTGCAGTGTTCCTTCTTTCATATGTTCTTAAAGTATTGGGAACAACCACCACATAGTCTTGGGTACATGCCCACTCACTCAGAACATGGACCCGATTCGTGGAATTCCTTATTTGTAACGAAGTATCCATTGGAAAAAGCGCTGAAGCTAAGTGGAAACCAGGAACATTAATAAGAGCTGTTTCCCAGACTTGTGTGGATGGTGTACACCTTCATGTGTACACCTTCATGTGTACAACTTGGTAAAAAACTGATTAATGCAAATATCTGAGAAAGACATACATATAGAACAATATACTTAAATTTGAAGTATATTGTTCTATATGTATATTCTGCGCGCGCGCGCACACACACATATATATATATATAAAATATATATATATATATATATATATATAAATATATATATATATATATATATATATATATATATATATATATATTACCTGGAGTTTACCTGGAGAGGGTTTTGGGGGTCAACGCCCCCGCGGCTCGGTCTGAGTCCAGGCCTTATGGTGGATCATGGCCTGATCAACCAGGCTGTTACGCTGGCCGCACGCAAGCTGACGTGCGAACCACAGCCCGGTTGGTCAGGTACTCACTTTAGGTGCCTGTCTAGTGCCTTCTTAAAGACAGCCAGGGGTCTATTGGTAATCCCCCTTATGTATGCAGCTGAACAGTCTTGGGCCCCGGACAACTTATTGTGTTGTCTCTCAATGTACTCGTGGCGCCCCTGCTTTTCATCGGGGGAATGCTGCATTTCCTGCCGAGTCTTTTGCTTTCATAGGGAGTGATTTTCGTGTGCAGGTTTGGTACCAATCCTCCAGGACCTCCAAGTGTATATTATCAAGTATCTCTCTCGCCTGCGTTCCAGGAATACAGATCAAGGACCTTCAACCGTTTCCAGTAATTTCTGTGCCAGTCTTGATGGGGGCCGTTAGTATACAGCAGTATTCAAGCCTAGAGAGCACAAGCGATTTGAAGAGAATCATGGGTTTGGCGTCCCTAGTTTGAAGGTTCTCATTATCCATCTTATCATTTTCCTAGCAGATAAGGTAGATACATTGTGGTCTTTGAAGGCGAGATCCTCTGACATTATCACTCCCAGGTCCTTCACATTACTTTTTTTTCGCTCTACTGTATGGTTAGAATTTGTCATATATCCTGATACATTTTTAATTTCCTTAAGTTTCCCATATCTCGTTGAACTTCATATTGTTTTGAGTGGCCCATTCGAAGATTTGGTTGATGTCCGCTTTGGAGTCTCGCGGTGTCTTCGATGGAGGTCACTGCCATGGCAATCCGGGTGTCATCCGCAAAGGAAGACACGGAGCTATGGCTTACATCTCTGTCTATGTCTGAAATGAGATGAGGAATAGAATGGGAGCGAGTACTGTGCCTTGTGGAACAGAGCTTTTAACCGTGGCTGCCTGAGACTTTACTCTGTTTTACTATCACTCTGTGTTCTGTTTGTCAGGAATTTATAGATCCATCTACCAACTTTACCTGTTATTCCTTTATCACGCATTTTGTGTACTATTACACCATGGTCACACTTGTCAAAGGCTTTTGCAAAGTCTGTGTATACTACATCTGTATTTTATCCTCTACAAGCATCCAGGACTTTCTCATAGTGGTCCAGTCGCTGGGACAGGCAGGAGCGACCTTGCTCTTAACCCGCGTTGCCCTGGGTTGTGTAACTGATGGGTATCTAGGTGGTCGGCGATCTTGCTTCTTAGAACCATCTCAAAGAATTTTATGATATGGGATGTCAGTGCTATCGGTCTGTAATTCGTTGCAATTGCTTTACCGCCACGTTTGTGAAGTGGGGCTATGTCTGTTGTTTTTAGTATGTGTGGGATGACCTGTGTCCATGCTCCTTCTCTATAGAGCGCTCAAGGCACGCGATAGGGGCTCTTGCAATTCCTAATAAACACGGAGTTCCACGAGTCTGGGCCTGGGGCAGAGTGCATGGGTATCTCATTTATTACCTTTTCAAAGTCTTGTGGAGTTAGGATAATATCCGAGATTTCTGGGATGACCAAATTTTGGGTTTTCGTTCATAAAGAATTCATTTGGATTGTCGACCCTTAGTCTGGGCAGCGGGTCGCTGAACACCGAGTCATATTGGGACTTTAGTATCTCACTCATTTGTTGCTGCCATCAGTGTATGTCCCATCCCGCCTAAGCAGGGCCCATATATTGGATGTTGTCTTTCCCTTAGATTTGGCATAAGAAAAGAAATATTTCGGGTTTTTTAAATTTCCTTTATGGCTTTAGTTCTTCCTGTGATTCTTGTCTCATGTAAGATTAGTTTAGCTTAGGTTCGATATTTACAATTTCATTGACCAGTGCCTCCCTTCGTATTTCAGATATATTGACCCCTCTCAGCAGCTCTGTAGCTCTTCGCTTTCTCCTGTGTGTGTGTACTCACCTAGTTGTACTCACCTAGTTGAGGTTGCGGGGGTCGAGTCCCGAGCTCCTGGCCCCGCCTCTCACTGATCGCTACTAGGTCACTCTCCCTGAGCCGTGAGCTTTATCATACCTCTGCTTAAAGCTATGTATGGATCCTGCCTCCACTACATCGCTTCCCAAACTATTCCACTTACTGACTACTCCTGTGGCTGAAGAAATACTTCCTAACATCCCTGTGATTCATCTGTGTCTTCAGCTTCCAACTGTGTCCCCTTGTTACTATGTCCAATCTCTGAACATCCTGTCCTTGTCCACCTTGTCAATTCCTCTCAGTATTTTGTATGTCGTATCATGTCCCCCCTATCTCTCCTGTCCTCCAGTGTCGTCAGGTTGATTTCCCTTAACCTCTCCTCGTAGGACATACCTCTTAGCTCTGGGACTAGTCTTGTGTGTGTGTTGTGTGTGTGTGTGGTGTGTGTGTGTGTGTGTGTGTGTGGTACTCACCTATTTGGGTTGCAGGGGTCGAGTCACAGCTCCTGGCCCCGCCTCTTCGCTGATTGCTACTAGGTCCTCTCTCTCCCTGCCCCATGAGCTCTATCATACCTCGCCTTAAAACTATGTATGGTTCCCGCCTCCACACGTCACATTCTAGGCTATTCCACGGCCTGACTACTCTATGACTGAAGAAATACTTCCTAACATCCCTTTGATTCATCTGAGTCTTCAACTCCAATTGTGACCTCTTGTGTCTGTGTCCCTTCTCTGGAACATCCCGTCTTTGTCCACCTTGTCTATTCTGCGCAGATTTTATATGTCCTTATCATGTCTCCCCTGACCTTCCTGTCCTCCAGTGTCGTCAGGCCGATTTCCCTCAACCTTTCTTCGTAGGACAATCCCCGTAGCTCTGGGACTAGTCTTGTTGCAAACCTTTGCACTTTCTCTAATTTCTTGACGTGCTTGACTAGGTGTGGATTCCAAACTGGTGCTGCATAATCCATATGGCCTGACGTAAATGGTATACAGAGTCTAAACGAATCCTTACTGAGGTATCGGAACGCTATCCGTAGGTTTGCCAGGCGCCCGTATGCTGCAGCAGTTATCTGATTGATGTGCGCCTCAGGAGATATGCTCGGTGTTTATACTCACCCCCAGATCTTTTTCCTTGAGTGAGGTTTGCAGTCTTCGGCCATCTAAACTATATTGTGTCTGCGGTCTTCTTTGCCCTTCCCCAATCTTCATGACTTTGCATTTGGCAGGGTTAAATTCAAGGGGCCAGTTGCTGGACCAGGCTTGTAGCCTGTCCAGGTCTCTTTGTAGTCCTTCCTGATCCTCATCCGATTTGATTCTTCTCATTAACTTCGCATCATCTGCAAACAAGGACACTTCTGAGTCTATCCCTTCCGTTATGTCGTTCACATATACCAAGAACAGCACAGGTCCTAGGACTGACCCCTGTGGAACCCCGCTTGTCACAGGCGCCCACGCTGACACCTCGTCGCGTACCATGACTCGTTGTTGCCTCCCTGTCAGATATATCTCTGATCCATTGCAGTGCCTTTCCTGTTATGTGTGCCTGATCCTCTAGCTTTTGCAGTAACCTCTTGTGAGGAACTGTGTCGAAGGCCTTCTTGCAGTCCAAAAATATGTAGTCGATCCACCCCTCTCTCTCTCTTGTCTTACTTCTGTCACCTTGTCATAAAACTCTAGTAGGTTTGTGACACAGATTTTCTTCCCTGAAACCGTGCTGGTTGTCAATTATACACTTGTTTCTTTATAGGTGCCCCACCACTCTCCTCCTGATGATCTTCTCCATGACCTTGCATACTATACACGTTAGTGATACAGGTCTGTAGTTTTAGTGCCTCATGTCTGTCTCCCTTTTTAAAAATTGGGAATACATTTGCCATTTCCATACCTCAGGGAGTTGCCCAGTTTTCAAATGATGTGTTGAAGATCTTTGTTAATAGCTCACACAATATCTCTGCTCCCTCTTTAAGGACCCATGGAGAGATGTTGTCTGGTCCCACCGCCTTTGAGGTGTCAAGTTCGCATAGCAGCTTCACCTCCTCCTTGGTTATATGTACCTCATCCAGCACTTGCTGGTGTGCCCCCCTGTTCTGATTTCCTGGAGTCCTACTGGTTTCCACTGTAAATACCTCTTTAAATCTTGTGTTGAGCTCCCGACATACCTCTCGGTCGTTTCTTGTGAATTCCCCATCACCCTTCCTCAGTCTGATTACCTTGTCCTTGACTGTTGTTTTCCTCCTGATGTGGCTGTACAACAGCTTCGGGTCAGTCTTTACTTTTGATGCTATGTCATTTCATATTGTCTCTGAGCCTCCCTTCTCATCTGTGCATATTCGTTTCTGGCTCTTCGGCTGATTTCTTTATTTTCCCGAGTTCTCTGTCTTCTGTACCTTTTCCATTCTCTAGTACACCTAGTTTTTGCCTCCCTACACCTTTGGGTGAACCAAGGACTCGTTCTGTTCTTCCCATTATTTCTGTTTCCCTTGGGAACAAACCTCTCCTCTGCTTCCTTGCATTTTGTTGCATTGTGTGTGTGTGTGTGTGTGTGTGTGTGTGTGTGTGTGTGTGTGTGTTGGTGTGTGTGTGTTGTGTGTGGTGTGTGTGTGTGTGTATCGTGCCAAATAGATAAAACTTGCTATTTTGGCTTATATAGCAACGCTCTTTTGCGAAAATTTCTGTATGCAATAATTTCGCAAAAGCATTCTGAATCTAAAGAGAAATATATTCATTGTGTTTGTTTATTAAATTATTCTAAACTTATCTAAAATATATTTTGCTGGATTAGGCTAAATTAAATTGCGCTTGTTAAGTAAGTTTTCTAAGGTTCTTTTGGTTCTTTTGGTACAAAATTATTAATTTTTACATTAACATAAATGAAAAAAAATCTTTAAACGTAAGAGAAAAATTTAGAAAGGACTTAATTTTAAATGAGTTCTTGCTAATTGACCAATTTTACCTATTCGGCACAATATATAATATATATATATATATATATATATATATATATGTATATATAATATATATATATAATATATATATATTATATATAATATATATATATATATATTTCAACAAGTCGGCCGTCTCCCATTATGAAAATAAGACAAACTAAAATAAGTAATACGTTGTCGCACCCTTGGGGAGCGTGTTACACCAGTTTGGTAACCTCAGCCTTGAAGATCGTAGACATTACTTCTTTGCCTAAAAGAAACAACAAAATGCTAGCAAAACAAGTACAGAACAGAGTGGCCCTAACATCCCACATTATAAGTCTTTGAAAGTGTGATGATACACCAAATTGCAAACTTTATGGAGCAACAAAATCTGCACAACCCAAACCAGCATGGGTTTGCAGCAGGAAGCTCATGCTTATCACTACTAAACCATTATGACAACTGAGAGGCAATGGAAGAAAACCAAAATATGTGGTATAAAAGGATTTTGCAAAGGCGTATGACAAATGTTAAAGTTTGTATCATTTGTAGGTAGCACTAAAATAAGCACGAAAATCACCTCGGTAGAAGACACGAAAATATAGCAAGATATAAACAAAGTCTTCCATGGGCAGTGGAGAGTAATATGACCTTCAATGATTACAAGTTCCAACTGCTTAGATATGGAAAGAATGAAGAACTTAAGAAAAAGCTGTATAAATATGCAAGAAAATCAAATAGAACAAAAGGAACATGTGAAAGATCTGTGTGTAATAATGTCAGCTGACCTTTCTTTCCAAAAACACAAGGCAAAATATCACGAAACCCTGAAAAATGGCGTAGATGATAACTTTTCAAAACAAGGGAGGTAGTGCGCTCTCTGTATAAAGAGCAGTTTAGTGTTGGTCGCTTCTTTCAGACAAAGGAGGTATCAGAGCAATAGAGCCAAAAAACCACTGAAATTGCTGAAACGCCTCAAAGTACTAAATATACACTCACTGAAGCGAAAAAATGAAGAGGAAGGGGGAGAATGTAAAATAAGCCCAGTGAAAAGCAGGGGCGCCGTGAACACAATTAGAGAACAATGCAAAAACATCGGGATCAGAAACATTGCCGGAACAAGTGTAGAAGTCTTCATGGTAAAATTGAACATGTACCTCCAACAAGTGCCAGATCATGACAAATCGATGGATATGTGAGCCAGCAAGCTGCCGGCAGTAACAGCCTGGTTCACCATAGCAACCACCAAACAAGTCTGGCTCAGGGCTGGATTGTGGGAGGAAGGAAACTCTCGAAGTCCCTCAAAGGTAAGGTAAGGTAATTGCAAACAAACTTAGGACGATAGCTATAACGGGGAAAATATGCAAATGGATATTCAACTTTGTGACAATCAGATCACAAAGAGTAAGAGTTAACAGTAAAACCTATCATAAACAAAACAAAAGTTCAGTATTCCAAGGCACAGTCCTGGCGACTTTACTGTTTCTTATCCTCTTAGTGACGTAGACAAGAACACTCGTCAAAGTTTCGTATTATCATTTGCGGATACCAAAATATGCACAAAAAATAACCTCGGTAGAAGACACGGAAAAAATCCAGAGGATATGAACGTCTTCCAGTGAACAGTGAAGAATGATATGATGTTCATTGGTGAAAAGTTACAGCTGTTTAATATGGAAAGATGTAGAACTCGAAAGAAACTGTATACAGAACAAAAGACCACCAAATAAAACGAAAGAAACATGTGAAGGACCTGGGAGCAATAATGTTACCTGACACAATAACACAATAAGGCAAATGTCACAACAGCCAGGGAAATGACGGAATGGATAATGAGAACTTTCAAGACAGGGAAATAGTACCAATTGCTTGTGCTGTCTCGCTTAGAATATCATTCAGTGTTAACGGCTTTGTTCAGGGCAAGGGACATATGAAACCGTATAAAGCAAATAATGTACTGAAATACTGGAAATGCCTCAGCGTCCTCAATTCGTACTCGCTGGAGCAGAGGAGAGGGAGAGAGATATGATAATATATACATGGAAGGTGCTTGATGGTCTAGTCTCAAATCTACACACTACCATAACATACCGGTGCCAGAAATATGGGAGGAAGGGCAAAAGAAACCCAGTGAAAAGCCCGGTCCCAGACCAAGCTTTCCTGATGATAGTCTTATCATTCGGGAGTGCGTGCGAGTATAAAGACGTGGGCGTGAGTGCTGGCGTGCTAGCGTGTGTACATGAAGGATCAGTAATTCCCGAGGCTGAAGGGCTTGACCAGACGTGATCCTCAAGATCGTTCCCTCGAGATGTCTTCCCTGTCCGCCTCCCCTTTCTACCTGCCTACCCATGCTCGCCTCCCTTTCTACCTACCTACCCATGTTCGCTCCCCTTTCTACCTGCCTACCCATGTTCGCCTCCCCTTTCTACCTGCCTACCCATGTTCGCCTCCCCTTTCTACCTGCCTATCCATGTCCACCTCCCCTTTCTACCCGCCTACCCATGTTCACTTCCCCTTTCTACTCATCTACACATATCCACCTCCCTTTACTACCTGTCTACTCATGGATAACAAGAACGTACCAAACTAGCCAGTGAGAGAGCATAAGGTAGTTCCATTATCAAGACTGGAATATTAACTCACGATTGCAAACAAACCATATCGAGAAATTTCACTGCCTCTGTTAAATCAAACACCGAAATTATTGAAGCTTATACCTTTGATGAGTTTCGAGAGTCTTTCTAATCCCGGAGCCCGGTCATGGATCAGGCTCGTCTGGTGCTGTAAGTCCATTAAGTTGTACGCCGTGGAATGCAGAGAAGATAACAAATAATTCATAACGGAGAATCTGGAGTGGTTAGTCTCATATCTGCATTCTGAAATAACTTTACTCCCTATGAGAGTTGATGCTTGGTCGACGGTGCGAAATGGCTTCATTGAAAAGCAAGGGTGCAATGCATACACTAAGATAACTCTTTATTGTAAGGGGACCAAGCCTCTTCAACACCCTCCCGTCATACGTAAGAGGAGCTACTAACAGACACCTAGGCGTTCTCAACAGGAAACTTGATAATATGCCAGGTTGTGGTGCTACGTCGATTACAGGCAACTAGCACCAAGCCTGATTGATCAGGTCATCAACCAGGAAGACTGGTCTGAGATCGGGCAGCAGAACGGTGAGCCCAGAATCAACAACAGATGGACAACAAATAGAAACAGATTATGCAACACATGGGTTTTCTAAACCATTCATCACACAGAAACAGATTAAAAAAAAATCTCACGACCTGAAGAGTAGAGTGCATGGTCGTCTCTAGAGTCGCTGACAAACTAAAGCAGAAAAAAATCGAGTTTCGATGGTGTACAAACCCTGGAAACCGATCACAGGTATGTGATCTGTGTCCAGTTTCAAGATTTATATATATCTCTCTCCTCAACTATCCTGTTATGTTGTACATTCACAATACCTAGCATACTACCTAGCGTGGGTCAGTGGAACCTGGGTGAAACCCAGTAGGGGTCCTACAGCGCTAGGGGAACGGTAGCAATCAGATTCCACTCAAGGAAATGAAGGGTAGTTCCGACTCTTGGTATCAAGAGCGCTTCAGCAGCATCGGGGCACCTCAAGGGATCTCACTAGATAAATACAGAGTAAGGTTCATGAACGATCAAAATACCAGTAATCTCGTATTCAATTAAGGAATACCGTAAAAGTCAGTGTATCGTGGATACCTTGAAGGATGTTTTCTGGGGTTAACGTCCCCCCCGCGCTAGGTCCCAAATCAGACCTCCTGGAGGATCATGACCTGATCACACAGTCTGTTACTGCTCGCCGTACGCAGTTCAGCTTATGAATCACAGCCCGACTGGTCAGGAACTGAATTTTAGGAACTAAACATTCCCTGCG
>NW_026505290.1:0-17754 GCF_026875155.1 Cherax quadricarinatus
CCTAAAGTCAACCTCAAAACAGAACCAAAATTTAAACAAAGGGGGGCAACATTTTCTTTCCGCCAGCCAAACATTGGTGTCCCACGGGGAAGGTCCTAGGCCCTCTTTCTAACTGAAGCCGGGTAGCAAGGCACCCTTAGGTCAAGAGATGTGTGACATGTTAGGATGAATTATGTAAAAAAATTTTTGTTCGTCATCGGGGGAATTCTTTTATTTTGAAACCTTCGAAGTATTTTAATTGTAAGATTGGGCCTTCATAAGCGGGGGTTCACGTAATTAAACCCCTTTGACTGTCCGAAGGGGGGGGGGGGGGGGGGGCCCAAATCCTGAGTTGCTCCTGGTGTCGCAAAAAATTCGAAAAAAAAAAAAAAATTTTTTTTATAAAAGAAGAGAATTTTTCCCGTTGTAAAGACAAAAAAAAAAAAAAAACAAATTTGAGGGAAAACTGACGGAATTGACGCTCTCGCGAATTTGCGACTTGGGCGATATTTAAAAAATCGAAATTTTTTTCCCGCCCCTTTTGACCCTATTTTCGGCAAATTTTCCGATTCCATCAACCAAACCATAACTATTTTCTTCAAACCTTTTTTTCTATCGATTGACAAAAGAAACTGCCCTTTCCCGTTTTCAACTACCCAATAACAGGCCAAAATTTGCAATTTGGGGCCAATTTTCACGAAAATAAAAAATACGACAATTTCAAAATAAGGTCCAAAAAAAAAGCAGACATTCCTGGCCAAAATAAATTTTCTTTGTTCACATCATGTCTCCAGTCCCTGTGATATTACCTTGCTTTTTATTTTGAAATTTTTTCAAACAAAAATAAAATTTACTTTTATGCAACTACGAATACTGAAAAAATTGTAAAAAACATAAAACCCATTCAGACTGCGTATTGAAGGGCTATTTGGCATTTTTTTGGACAATGATATCAGTTTATTTTTTGAACTCGGCAAAAATCAAACATTTCCTGTACTTTTGTGCCCATTTCCTTTTCTTTTATAGTAAATTAATCAAAATCACCTCCATTTCTAAAAAGTTTCCTTTCCCTATCAAATGAGACCAGAAAACGAAAACAACCAAAAATTTCTATACAAAATAGACCACAAACGGCATTTTAATTAAAAAAAAGTGGGTTTTTTTTTTTCTCATTGCACTGCGGCTCCGGGTTTTTTTTTTTAGGGGTGCACACTGACCACACAGACCCATTCCACACTGGGGGCCCTACTATTTTCTCCTCCCTGATTTGAAGCCGCAGAATTTAGAGTAAAAATTTAAGCAAACACGGGTACCTCACAAACTAAAAATACGGCCGAAACAGTAAAAAGGTTAAAATTTATAGAATGGGCCCGGGGCTTAATGCATCGTCAAAAATGACCTGAAGTCTTTTGTTCGGGCAATACTTTTGGGTGCACCACTTTCTATTCCTCATTCGAGTGTTAAGACCTCGGCAGTGACCCAGATATAACCTGGGGAGTCGGTAATGCAGGTAGGGCGAAAGTTTTGGGAATCCCCTCCGGGGCTAAAGCTGCACAACGCCACGTGCAACCCTTTTTTAAATTTGAATTTAGTTTTTTAGGGGTTTGTCATAAGAGGGGGGTGAGTCTCATTCTGTTCTGTGCATGGAAAAACCCTTTCTCTTTTTGATTGCCCTTGCGATATGGCAGCTGTTGAAAATGGCTCCTTTTCGATGTCTTGTGTGGGTGTGGTTTGTAGGGGTAAGAGTGGGTTTCCATCCATATGAAATAAGCACCCCAACGAAATCATAGGGAGTGGGGGGCGGTTGCCATGGAAGACCAATGGCCCAAAAGGGGAGGAGAAAAGTATACTAAGCAAGGTGAAGATCCGAAGAGTCAGAATGTTGATAAAGGTGTCCCGCGGGGAAAAATAGTTTTTGGCGGGACCCACACCAAGAGATCGTGGAGGCAATTGGGCCCCAAGAAAAGTGGCGTCTTACGATCTTATTGAAAATTTAGCTGATTTTTATTTTTTAATGGGGGGATTTTTAAGCCAAGTTTGACCACCAGGAGGGGCGAGCAATGAAACGGGGGTGGGGGGGGTTGTCGGGAATTAAAATCTCACAAAATTTTTAAGGTTCCAACAGTACATGCACTAATACAGCACCATTTGATACAATGAATACGGGGCATACGTAACCATGCCAGAAATTACAGAAATGTTCATTTTGCACATTTTGGGGGAGAAGAGCGGATTATAGGGGGTTTTTGGTTTTTAACATGAAAATTTTTGCCTCTGTCCAGAGTGTTTTTTGACGAGATGGGGGAAAAACAAGCTTACAAAGTGATCAAAAATAAAGGGAGGGGGAAATCGAAGAGGGAATACCCCCGAGATAAAAACAATAGGGGTGGAAAAAAGAGCTCAAGAAGAAAAGATAGGATCTGCAGAAGCGATCCCCAAGGATAGAACCAATGGCAAAGAGGGTTTTGGGGGGAAGAGGCAGCTTTGGGTGCCCCGGGCACGGCTGTATCCAAGGGCAATTACAGAGTTTTGGGTTTAAAATTTTGTTTGTGAGACCACTGATAGGATACAAAACCAAGACAGAACGGGTCGAAAAACCCATTATGGCATTTGCGTTACCTTAAAGCTAAAGATTTTCGGAGCGGTACTGCTTCAATGCATTCTGCCCCAGGTCCTGATGGATGGACTTAAAAAACAAAGAATTTCCCCGAACTTTTGGGTGATTTGTTTAACATCTGCTGTATATTGGGGAATTTACTGAAGGTTTTTTTGGGAAAGGGCCCAAACGTTTTGGCTCCCGGGGTGGAGCATCCGCCCCAACAAGGTCATCCCGCCCCAAACTATACTAGATTTTGTTAGAGTTTTCAAAAAATTTTTTTGGCATGAGATGCTCAATTGGTTCCTCTCCACATGACGCAAAGACGTTAATCCCACAGATGTCCTGGCCCAGAATGTATGTTGGATGCAAAAATTAGTGAGAGTAAAGCAAAAAAAAGCCACCTGCAATTTTTAATGTAAAGAAAGCCTATGACCTTTTAACCTTTCCTCAGTTAGGAGGCCTTCAATACACAAGTGCCCCTTTGGTAATCAATTACTTTATTAAAACTTATGTTGTTTCATCTACTGGGGTTATGGGAAAAAGGGAGGGTTGAAAGGGAAAAGAAAGGGGGACCCCCCAGTATCCTTTTTAAATAAATAAATAAGCACTTTGGCTTTTATACGAAAAAATTTGGGGGCCAAAGTGATCCCAAAGTGAAAGGTCTGCCGGGCTTTTTGCGAGAGGGGTTTTTGGTTGCTGATCCGGCAGGGCCTTCATGACAATTGCACTTTTTTTTAAGGTATTTAGAATCATCGGTTTAGAAAAAAACCCACAGAATTGTGCCACATTAAAATTCAAAGGGACCAAGAAGAGGAAGTGGTACGTGGCACACACATAAAAGGGAAATTTATGGAGCTAAAGTTCAATCCTTGCAACCAACAGCAGATATATACGTAATTGGGAATCCCTTTTTCTCACGGGTGGGGGAAACCAATACCAAAGTTTTCGTGAAAAACTTAAGCACTTGACAAGCTCCCCTAAAACCACAAAAGGGTTTTTATTAAAAAGCCCCTGATCCTGGCATCTACATATTATGGGCAGGGGGGCATCTGTCGAATACCTTGTGGATGTCAGACAAAGTTGTCGCAGATGGTTAAGAAAGGCTAAATTTTATCAAAGACACATCGTTCGTGTGTTTTGCTCCAGCACTGGGTGGTTTGGGGTTTGTATTTTCAAAAAGGTTTGTTATTGGGGAAAAATTTGGGTTGGATCTTCCACAATTCAAAAGTTTGCAAAACAAGGAACTGGGTTGCACCCAAAACACCCTGAAGGGAATAAAGTTTGTTGGGGAAAAACAAGTGGGGAAATTGGGGGGGACAACTAACAGCAGGGGCTTAAGATGGGTGAAGTTTTGGCGGGGTTTTCTAATGGAGTGGGGGGTGAAGGGAAAGTCATCTCACCCGCGTTTATCAATGGGAAATAGCCCCTTTGAACAGCCTGTATATTGATGCCTTTAGATCAAACTAATTTAACAACTAACAACATGCAAGAGGACGAAGACAAATAAACACAAAATGTGAGGGTTTTGGGGCACGTGATCCCTGGACACCTTTTCCAGGTTTTGTCCAAGGGTTTTATGGGCAACGAATTTGTGACATATAACGTCGTGGAGCCCTTGCTTCTGACTGATGGTAAAGAAGCGCCCTGGCCCAAAGGGGCTGCAGAGTCCAACAGTGCTTTTGGGACGTGTAACCTGATTCGATTTGTATTTGGAAAATAAGAAGGCTTTCAGCTCTACGTAAACGCAAGTGACCCACATTCATCCATGGGGGATCATTCGGGGGAAGGGTTGAGTACATGATCGGCCAAAATAGAATTGGGCACCACAAAATTCATCCTACAACACATCCAGGGCAATGCTGCTTTCGCCTATCATTGCGACGGCAGTCCATTGACCCTCAAGAGATTGTCCTTTAGCTAGATAAATTTCTTGGAGAGGACATTCCCCACAAACGTACAAAAAGCAAAAAAAGAATTCATAACCCGCTTCTAAAATCAGTTGTACATTGTTTAAAGGGCCCCGGAAGTTCATAGTAAGTGCATTTGGAGCCATACAGTGTAAAAGTTAATGCCATACAGTAGCTCGCCCAAAAGTCAGCAGTGTTACGTGTACTTTGTAAATACATGAAGCCCCTGGTTTTGGCTACTCGGGAATCGGCCGCTTTGGGGGTTTTTCCCCCCTTTTTTCGGGGCCCAAATTTTGTCCCGCACAGCTTTTCCCGGTTTCACCACATACCCGACCATCCGCCTGCCCACACAGGCGCTGACCAAACTAGCTTGTTTTCTTAACATTTCCGCGCTCTCATCCTGCCGCCAGCCAGGGAAACCCCCAGCCAGGGAACCAGCCAGCTACCAGCCATCCCCAGCCACCACCCAGCCACCATCTACCACCAGGGAAACCAGGCAGCCACCGGGTTTGCCAAACACACAGCAGCTTACCATCCAGCTAGAAAAGCCACCAGCAAGGTAGCCACCGCAAGGGGAGCCACCAGCCAGGGGCCAGCCCAGCCAGCGACCACCTGGAGCTACCACCACCCCCCCAAACCCTTTAAATTTCGATTGTGAAAAGCTACCATGGGGCCCCGTTATTAAAAAGTGAGGAACACCATGAAATAAGGAGATAATAAAAAATAGGGGGGTGGGATTTATTCAGGAAATTGCCAGGATGTATGCAAAAACAAACAACTACACTTCTTCCTGGGAAAGAGAAAAGAGTCAAGGAAGCTGAGTTGCGAGAAAGGGGGGTTTTCAGGCACCAAAAATAGATCACAAACATCGAAAAGGGGGTGAAGTTTTGGTGGGGTGGTCAAAAATAAACAGATGGGAGGGGAAGGTTTTTAAAATTTTCCCTTTTTGAGAAGGAAGGGATTTAAAAGCCGATCTGATACAAAAAAGCCCGGAACCCGTGCTGAGTTGTGAATTTAAATAGCAGGGCTGGGGTTTTACAGATTAAAAAATGATTGGGATCACAGTGTGGTAAGGCATAGGGACACAAGCTCAGCAAATGTCTGCTGGGAAAATTTGTGATGAATTTAAAGGGGGCGGAGACTGAGAAATTTAAACCCCAACAATGTTCAATTTTGACGAAAAAGGCCCGTTTTGGAAGAAAATGCCCAAGAGGGGCGATATTTCCAGAGGAAAAGGCACGCCGGGAAAAAGCCTATGAAAGACAGGGTTTACTCTTTTGTTCGTGCTAACCAGTGGGGGTTTAAAGTGAACCTTTCTTGTTACCCCTCAAAAATCCCAAGTTTAAAAAAACAAAGTCATCAAAAAAAAATTGTGTGCGTGGGGAAAGCGAATAATAAGAAGGGTCACAAGGCAAAATTTCAAAGATGGGTCCTGAAGTGTTTGGCCCCATGGTGAAAAATACCTCCTGGATAATAATTTCCATTCAATGCCTCCTGGTAATGGATATGCTCCTGTTTTTCCTCCAAATTTGGAAGACCTTTGTCTAGGGACTTCAATTTTATAACATTTTAATTATGCCTCCTAACACCACCCCCTCTCCGCAGGTTGAAAAGGGCCTTTAAGTGCCTCAGAAACTCATTTTACCCCAAGAGTCCTGGAGGAAGCACTTCATATCCTCCATTGCATAACTTTAAGGAAGGGTTGGGGGGGAGTGACTTTAAAAACTTTGAACTCTCTTTGGGGCAATTGTGGGCTACAATTGTTGTCAGAAGATTTTGAAGGGTTTTTAGGCTGACCCTGACTCTGTCAAAAGACGTTTTTTAAGCAAATTTACTTCCAGACAACTTTTTTTCCAAGTAGGGGAAAATTTGATCTAACAAAAAAATCCCAAATGGGGAAAAGTTACCCCAAAATGTGGATCCCCGGGGGGTTTAGCTGGTCTAAGGGCAAAAAAAAGTTACACACACCAAGCATAAACAGGCCACCCAGGGCTATCCCAGTCAAACAGAAAGGCTAAACCTTTTTTTACTTCAATAGTTGTTAACTAGGGGTTTGCAAAAATCCCTGTTAGGAAAAAATATCATTTATTCAAAATAACCTATAAAAACACTCTAGAAACACCTTAATCCAAACGCCCAAATGAGGTACACAAAAAGCCGCTGGGTGGGGGTCAGCCCCCTAACCACTCGGGCCCACAGCGCCAGGCTGTCACTAAACCCCTACAAACCCCTTCTTATTTTCCCCACCATCCCCCTACCCTGACCATGTCAGACCTAGGGGAACATACAGGTAACCATAGAAAGCCCAGGGGTTGGGGAGCTAAAAAAAACGAGTACACAACTAAAACTTTTCTTAAATACACAGACCCGCGTCAGCTTCCACACCACTGACTCCCGTACTGCCCCCCCAGCCACCCTTACCCACGACCCAAACATAGTTGGAAAAAAAAAATCCCTACAGGGTTTTTTTTTTAAATTTCAGTGGACCCCCGCATAACGATGGCATCGCATAGCGATTTTTCCGGGCATAACGATTACTTTTATCGCCAAATTTTTGCCGCCGCATACCGTTTAAAAACCCGCATACCGATTTTCGTCCGAGACGCGTCCAATGTGCCCTCATCCAGCCTCACATGTGCCGCTCGTCCCATTGTTTACCAGCCAGCCTCCGCGGTAACACCCCAAGCATACACCGGAATATTTCGTATTATTACAGTATTTTCGGTGCTGTTTCTGGAAAATAAGTGACCTGGGCCCCAAAAAAGCTTTAGTGCCAACCCTACACCTCAAAGGGTAAAAATTACTATAGAGATGAAGAAAGAGATAATTGATAAGTATGAAAGTGGAGTGCGTATAGCCGACCTATAAAGCTGTACAAGAAACCCCAATCAACCACGCTACTATTGTGGGCACCAGAAAGACAATCAAGGAAGCTGTTCTTGCCAAAGGTTCAACTGTGTTTTCGAAACAAAGTCGCAATTGATGGAAGATGTTGAGAGATCTTATTGGTGTGGATAAATGAAAAACAGATAGCGGGAGAATAGCGTCTCTCAAGCGATCATATGTGAAAAGGCTAGGAAGTTGCATGACGATTAATTAAAAAAATGCCTGCAACTAGTGAGATGTGAGTGAATTTAAGGCCAGCAAAGGTTGGTTTGAGAATTTAAGAAGCGTAGTGGCATCCATAGTGTGATAAGGCATGGTGAGGCTGCCAGTTCGGACCACAAAGCGGCTGAAAATATTGCAGGAATTCAAGGAGTACATAAAAAACTGAAGGACCTGAAACCTGAACAAGTGTTTAATTGTGATGAAACGGGCCTGTTCTGGAAAAAAATGCCAAGCAGACCTACATTTCTCAGGAGGAAAAGGCACACCCAGACATAGCCTATGAAGACAGGCTTACTTTGTTGATGTGTGCCAATGCTAGTGGTGATTGCAAAGTGAAGCCTTTATTATGTATCACTCTGAAACTCCCAGAGCGTTCAGGCAAAAGAATGTCCTCAAGGATAATTTGTGTGTGCTGTGGAGGGCAAACAGTAAGGCTGGGTCACTAGGGAATTTTTCTATAACTGGTTACACCATGCATTGCCCCCAATGTGAAAAATTACCTAACTGAAAAGAAATTAGAACTTAAATGCCTCCTGGTGTTAGACAATGCCCTGGTCATCCTACAGAGTGGCCCGAGCGACTTTATGGGGACATGAGCTTCATTAAGGTGAAGTTTTTTGCTCCTAATACCACTCCTCTCCTGCAGCCATGGACCAGCAGGTTATTTCCAAAATTCAAGAAACTGTACACAAAAGCTCTGTTTGAAAGGTGCTTTGTAATGACCTCAAAACTCAACTGACTCTAAGAGAGTTTTGGAGAGATCACTTTAATATCCTCAATTGTGTAAACCTTATAGGTAAGGCTTGGGAGGGAAATGACAAAGAGGACCTTGAACTCTGCTTGGAGAAAACTGTTGGGCCCGAATGTGTAGGACAAAAGGGATTTTGAAGGGTTTGAGGCTAACCCTGAGAATCCTGTGCCAGTTGAGGAATCCATTGTGGCATTGGGAAAGTCCTTGGGGTTGGAGGTTATGGGGAGGATGTGGAAGAGTTGGTGAGGAGACAATTAAGAAAAAAAAACTAACCACGTGATGAGCTGATAGATCAACTTCAACTCAAGAGCCACACCTGAGGAAATTGCGTCGGAGGATGGGAGATAGAAATTGAGATGTTTGCCTGCCCCCCACATCAACGATTAAGGAATCTGTGCAAGTGGATTGAAGTGCAAACCTTCAAGGATGAAAATCACCCTCACACACAGCTATTGCAAGCCGTGCTGGTGTTTAATACACTGACAATGTTTGTGAAACACTTTAGGCCAGTCATAAAGGAACGAGAGGTACAGGCACTATGGACGAGATAACTTTGCGAAAAGAAGTCAAGTGACTCTGAAGCTGGCCCTAGTGGCATTAAAAGAAGAAGGAAGTAACCCCAGAAAAGACTTTACTACCTCCAAGTCCTAAGGGAAGGGATTTCCCCTTCTAAACCGTAAGAAAGATAAATGCTCTCCCCTCCTCCCATCCGCATCAATCATCATCACCAGATCTTCAATAAAAGTAAGTGTCATTTAAAATTGTGCAATGACTTTTTCATTTTGTTTGTATTAAAATTAACATTTCCATGTGGTAAAAAAATTTTTTTTTTCCAACTTTTGGGCGTCCGTTTGCACGGATTAAATTTTATTCCATTATTCTTATTGGAAAATACATTCGCATAACGATTTATTTTTCCGCATAACGATGAGCCCTCTTGCACGGATTAAAATCGTTAACCGGGGGTCCACTGTATAGTTTTAACCTACTTTACAGTACCCCCAAAAGCACATTATGAATTATAAAATTATTCTTTACAATTATAGCATTCATACTATTATGACACACTTCTCTACTGTATATACATTACAATGTCATGCAGACCCCTGCATGACACCTCCCACCCCCAGACTATATGTCTCACTTTGCTTACTCCAAAATTTTGCTGGCTCACGTTTATACTGATTAGCTTGAAGAACTAGCAATTTCCATAAGTCCCTTTTGTGATGACAATCATTAATTTAATTCTTGCCACAATCTGTGACATGTATCTACTAGGTTGTTGTCCCAAACTGACACGCTAGGCAAAAGGAAAAAAGAAAAATCCCGCATTAAGGTCTGAGGCAACGGGCAAATAAGGAATAAATGGGGAATGACCACCATACAATCATGTCTTCTTGGTACTACAAATATGCAATCTAAACAACTGAGGTACTGATTGGCAGACATGTGAAACTCGCGAACCATAAAAGTGATCAATTTTACTATGCCAAACGAGCCCCACAGTCACAACTCTAGACAACTGTGTTAGGAAAACGGCACCAGCACAACACAGCGCTGGCCAGGCACTGTCGTTGAGCATTTTACCTAAATACATCAACAAACTTATAAACGAACAAGTAAACTATGTACAAAAGTGCCCTGAGGAAATGCCGTTTTAATGAAGTAACCCCAAAGTTCAGTAATGTTGCAAGGCAGACCAAACTGTAGGTTGCCACCAAAAAAACTTTTAAACAGTTAAGTACATTTTCCAGGAGTTTCAAAAGAAAAGAAAAGCAGATTTTACATGTAAATTCCTACTTAGCAAAGCAACAATCACATATAACTCCCATCACACAGCAATCTTGAGTAAACAAACTGGTGACCCATGACACACCTTCTGCGAGAATCAGGAGAGCACAGGAAGGGGGAAAAATAACAGGCCCACCAAAAACAACAGGTGGATAGTCACATAAATCTTGTTGGTGGACTGTGGCTTTTGTAAAAACCTGGATCTCACTGAGGAACCCCCAAAAAAGGGTGACCTCTCCCATGCAGACACCTACAATTTCAGTTTCCAAGGACCCTGGAGTTTACCCCAGCAGTGATCCAAAAAAGGAAAAATTGAAAAGAGTCCAGGAGAACCAAAACACCTCGGATCTAGAGACATGAACCAAACATTAGGAGGCTCCACCGCCAGCCCCACGTTCAATTAAAACGTTAGGCCCAAAGGGGGGGGGGTGGGGGGGGGGGGGGGGTGGGGGGGGGGGGGGGCGGGCGGGGGGGGGGGGGGGTGGGGGGTGGGGGGGTGGGTGGGGGGGGGGGGGGGGGGGGGGGTGGGGGGGGGGGGGGGGGGGGGGGGGGGGGGGGGGGGGGGGTTGGGGGGGGGGGGGGGGGGGGGGGGGGGGGGGGGTGGGGGGGGGGGGGGGGGGGGGGGGGGGGGGGGGGGGGGGGGGGGGGGGGGGGGGGGGGGGGGGGGGGGGGGGGGGGGGGGGGGGGGGGGGGGGGGGGGGGGGGTCCCTATACCTAAATAAAACAGAGTGAGACATTGCAAGCCTACTCCTAAAAAAAAGTGGCATACCTTTACCTAGGCCATGCTCTTGATGTGACTACCCCCCAAAACACACACACAAATCACACCAGGAATCCTGGATACCTCCACTCCAGCTCTAACCTGCCCCTTCTCCTTTGGGTGGTCAGTTCCCATCTACTCTTCTACTGCAAATCCCTTCACTGCAAAATAAGAAATTGATAAGTTGATCTATTAACAGGGCGTAGCAGGTCGGCACTTTAAACACGAGCCAAAGACATCAGCAACCACATTCATCCGCTCCCATCACATATTCACAAGAGTATGAGGTTGGAGAAACAAGGCCCACCTTGTAAGTCACTATTGTGGTTTCCTCATTAAGTGAAGGAAACATAAAGGATTATGGTCACAATACACAGTTATAGGGTGAACTGATGAGATATATTACAACACCTCAAAATGATGCACTGCCAACACTAATGCACGAGCCTCCTTTTCTATGTGGCATAGTGCTGCTGGTGTTTTCTTCAGTTTTGCCGAAAGTAGCTGACTGGCAAATAATTGTCCCGCTACTTCTGCAGTAACACAGCCCAACACCAGTATCACTGGCATCTACTTTATAGAAAAAATGGCAATGTGAAATTAGGACTAGCCAGCAGCAGGAAGCACTTGTAAGCAAAGCTTTTACCATGTTCAAATGCCCTCTAACATTTCATACCCACACAAATGTACACTTGGGGCTAGTCAGGTCAGTGAGTGGGATTAGATCAATCACCTTCAACAAAATTTGGGTCAGAACTTTCTATAAAAAGGTTTTTTTTTTTTTTTTTTTTTTTTTTTTCTACCATGGCCCACAAAACTCATACCTCCTTTCCGGGTCTTTGGTACAGGAAAAAATTGTCTATAAGCCTCCACCTTGGCATTCACTGGGGCTACCCCCCCTTTACCCCCCCCCTGTCCACTAACATGTCCTAGAAAAAGTTACCTGACTTGCCCGAAAACACTCTTTTTTATGTGCCAAATTAACTTGAGCAGAAGCACCAGCGCGCCAATAGAAAAGCTCTCTATGATGCCTCACATGCTCTGTCCCAACGAGTCCGCTATAAAATAACCAGTCATCAATATAACACCTCACCCCTATTAGGCCACGTATAACTCCTGCATCTGCGTGAAAACCGGAGGTGCATTACAAAGCCCAAAGGGAGAACTTTGGTATTGAAAAAGCCCATCTGCGTTACAAAAGCAAATGTCAATGCCAACTTGGGGTTAAAGGTAATCTGGTAATAACCTTCACAGGTCTAACTTACTTACATATTTAGCTCACCCCACTGCATCGTGACATCATCCATTTTCTAGAAGAGGAAAACCAATCAGCTTTACATATTAAATTAACCTTACGGTAGACAGTGCACATCTCTCATGGTGCCATCAGTTTGGGAAACCATCAGACAGGGGTAATGCCCACTCCACTCTGCTCGCTTGTATTATTAAAATCATTGTCAATAAGAAATTTCACCTCCTCATCATACTTTTTCTCTTTTTGGTGGTTCAATCTGTAATTACCTGCCGAAATTGGTTCAGCTTCCCTCACATCTATATCATGGGCTTTAAGCTTGCTTACACGAGGGATATCCCCAAACACATCCTCAAAATTCCAAAGAAGCTGAACCATCTCAGAGCACCCCTTTCCTTATTAAGACCTAACATACATTGTGAAGGTCTATTTAACAATGCCCTGTTTACTTAGGTGTACATCGGGGCACTCCTGCCATCATTGTCTGCCCTTGGGTCACCTAACTATATTTACACAATGCCACACCTCTTCAGGTGTTACCTCTTCAGCCTGTTTATATGTACCACCCGATCGGACATCCTGCCGCCCAGGTGTGTGAATTCTGTAATTTTGATCTGTAACCTTTTCCATACCTTTGTATGGCCCACTGAACTTTTGCTTTTAGAGCAATACCATGCACCGCCCAATCTAGTACCTCCACCGCCCAACTTTCAAGGTACGAGCACCAGCCTTACGTCAAATTGTTTCTTCATGTTGGTTTGGCTTATGTGGCATGTTCTCAGGCCGCCAGAACGCTTCATGTGAGCCAAAACGGTCTCTGAAGAAGCAAGAAAAATCCTCCGAGGGGTGGCATCCTCACAATCCTCACCAAGCCAGTAATCCTTCAAATTGTACCAGTGGGTCCCTGTACCTTGGTGACCATAGATCAGTTTCGAAGGGACTATAGCGTAATGAGTCGTGAGTGCTGTCCTGCACGGTAAAAAAAAAAAATAAAAGAGGGGATACCCACATGCCCAGTCCTTCTGGTCCTGGGCACAATAAGCCCGCAGCATAGTTTGTTGAGAGACGGGGTGAAAACCGAGCTCCACAACCCTTGACTCACTGGGTGATAGGCCAGTGGAGGACGTCATTTTAAAATTAATATTAGATGTAAAATTTTGAACCCCTGATTTTTTTGAATTTCCTTAGGGATCCCGACCTGCGTAAAAAATTTTCACCAATGCTCTCAAGACCACGCGAGTTGTAATTTTGACGAAAATGGAATGGCCTCTGGAAACCTGGTAGAGGAACGAAAAATAAAAGTAAGTAAGTACTGGTTTCCCATCTTGGTCTGGGTAGTGGCCCCACACAATCCACCAACCAGCCTGCTAAAAGGGTCTCCGGCAACTGTAATAGGTGTAAAAGGGGCAGTTTAATTCCCTGATAAGGTTTTCCAACCCTTTGGCAAACTGAGCATGATTCTACATACTTACCCACTGATCCCCTACCTGTGGCCAGTAAAACTTTTAGAAATCTTGCCCATAGTCTTTTTAACACCTAAGGTCCACCCTTGGGAAACATCGGTGGGCCAAACACAAAACCTGACACCTAAATGGTTTCTGGCAACCATCCACTTGGTAGAGTGCCTGCCTTGCTCCATCATTAGATGGTCCCGAGTCCAATAAGGGTCTAACTCATCAAAATACTGTCCTGCAAAAAAGAAACTTTTAGCTAGTTGAGAGGCCTTTCCTCGGTAACACAGATGACCGAATAGCTTTAGGGAGTCCGTCCCACACCCTCTTGGGGCCTCGATCAGCTGCTCTCAAAGTAGGAGTTGCCTCCCCTAACCATCTCCAAACCCCCACTCAAACAGGGTCCTGCCTGGGATGGTGTCATCACAACCCCGAGCCCCCCTGCAGGCTAGCTCAAGAATAGATTTCCCAAACCCAAATCATACCCTAGATCAGAAGATTTCAGTAGGAACTGCCCTCTTATCTTTTGACATTTTCCTGGTTTACTGCAGCACACTGGAAAATAACTCAGTCAAGGTAGCCCTAGGCTTTTTTCCATCCCAAACTCTGAGGACTGGTCCCATCCAAACCAGAGGTTCCACACTTTCAAGACAACCCATGACATTATTGCCTAAATAGTAGGTCAACCCCCTCAGCTAAGTAGCCACACTGGTATGCAGACACCAACCCATAACCGTGCACTGAGTCATGGACATTGACTCCAGTAATTCCTTGAGCATAGAAACGTCCCCCCAGTGTATGTGTCATCCGACACAGGCAATATGCCCTAAGAAGTCAAGGTGTATGTGCTACCAGTGCCCTCAAAGACATAACACCTGTTTTACTCTACGCCTTCATTTTGGTGTAGAGGCAACCGTGGACTTACTTGTACAGACCTTCATCCGAGGATCCAAAACAGCTGTTTACCTGATATACCAGAGGAGGTGCCTCAATATTAGTTCTACTGTTTGGGTACCTGGTGTATTTACCTGAGAAGCTTCCAGCAAGCCGCCTGATCTCAACGCATCTTCTGCAATATGTCTGCAGATGGCCCTGTTCATGACAAATTAAACACTAAGATCGACAACACTCTAATTACCCAGGCATAATGAGTGCAAAAATTGCCTAGCCTATACCTCGACAACAACTGAACTTTTCCAGCACCCATAATCCAACACATAACCAAAAAAGTATCCAAAACGGTTTTGGGATCCTCTCCAAGATAGGATCTAACTACGTGCCGCACGCTGCTCTTCTCACCCTATACCATTCACTTATATACCATAACTCAAATATGCTATTCTGTGCTTGGGGTTACAACTGCAGCAACACACCCTAAATCCAATAATAACCCAACAAAAAGCCGCATAAGAAATAATCACTATATCCCATCCCGCAACACAGCCCCCCACTCCTTCATAGATCTAAACTTCCTCCCTGTTCATACATCCACACGTACTACTGTGTGCAATCTACATCTACAGGACCTTACATTCCAATATTAACCTTGACCTAAAATGCTTTCTTGATATTGTGACAGAACCCACATGCAACAACACCAGACACAAACATCTCTAATGACATTCCCCGTGTCCTACTAAACCTTTACAGAAAAATTTAATGTATGTCAAAGGCCCTAACAACAGGAACACCCAACCATGAAAATTCCAAACTGCAGACACTTTCATCACCTTCCAAAACAACACATCAGAAAACATCTTATCTCCCCAGATGACACCCCTGTCACCAATAATATGAATACCACCTGGTTGTTCACACTTACACCCACACACCCATTTGACCATAAACGAAATATCAATCTCAATCTCAAATAAATGAATCTTATAACTAGTCCATACGTTTGCCGTGATACTCCAATACTGTAAGCTATGTATAGTGCCAAAACAAAGCCATTCACATTGCAGAACTCACTACTAGTATTTATTCACTTAGCCATAATACCAACCTATCTCATATTTTTGTCACATTTTTAAACCTAAGATTTATATAAGTCTGCCCGAAATGCCTAGCCCATGCTAAGGCGATTCCTAGTGGTACACTCTGTAATTATTATTTTACTACATGTAAACCACACAATAACCAAATTCTGTAAACTCCAGCATTTGTAATACTTATAAGTAGAATAAAGTTTGAATTTGAATAAGTCAGTAATAAGTTTAAAGGCCCCCTGCCCAATTATTTGTTTTTTGACCTAGTTTGGTCCCTTGACTCTGGGAACTCAGCTCGTCCCACCTGTTCCTTGTAGTCCTGGACCTGTGACAGCTGACTTTATTATTTATTATTATTATTATTATTATTTCAATTTGTGCACACATACAGAGGTACAAAAAAATACAGATAAGAGCAGTATGCCAAAGCCACTTTATCCTATGCATAGCATTACGGGCTGGCTTAAAATTAACTTAAGATTAACTAAGCAATGATGAAATCAGTGATAAAACATTAATGTAAACAGATTACTATAAAGCACAAGTGAGTATTACAAAGACAGGTCATATGGTTGCATTCAGTTAGGTAGTGTATTTAAAAAATAATAAAGTTAGATTCGGTTTTAGGTTTAACATTTATGTGATATAATTGTGAGAAACATTTAAGATATACAATTTATAAGGTTCAGTTATTCAGTATTTATTTGGTTTTGGGTGAGTAAGTGATCTTTGAGAAGAGACTTGAATTTATAATCAGGTAGTGTTTCTTTTATATTTACAGGTAATGAATTCCAGATTTTAGGGCCTTTTTATGTGCATTGAGTTTTTGCATAGTGTGAGATGGACACGAGGAACATCAAAGAGTGATCTGTGCCTTGTGTTATGGTCATGTGTTCTGTTGAGGTTGGCAAGGAGATGTTTGAGGGGAGGGTTAATATCAGAGTTAAGTGTTCTATGTATGTAATAGGTGCAGTAATAGTATGGATGTTTTGTATGGTGAGTAGGTTTAGTGTATTGAATATTGGTGAGTGTGCTGCCTGTAGTGAGAATTTGTTATCATTCTAACTGCAGCCTTTTTGTTGAGTAATTAGTGGTCTGAGATGGTTAATTGTTGTTGAGCCCCATGCACAAATTCCATAGGTGAGATAGGGGTAAATAAGAGAGTGATATAGGGCCAGGAGGGCTGACTGTGGAACATAGTACCGTATCTTCGATAGTATGCCTACAGTCTTGGAAATTTTCTTAGAGATTTGTTGTATATGTGTATGAAATTTGAGTCTATTATCAAGGTGGATTCCTAAGAATTTTCCCTCTGTTAGTTTTGTGATAGGTGATCCGTTTATCATTATGTTAAGAGGGACATCTGTAGCTCTGTTACCAAACTGAATGAAGTAGGTTTTGTCAATGTTTTAGTGTAAGTTTGTTAGTCCTCATCCAAGGTAGATATTTTCTGTAATTCAGTATTTACAGTATTGGCTAGCATGACTGGGCTCGGGTGAGAGAAGACGTATGTAGTGTCATCTGCAAATAGTGTGGGTTTGAGTAATTGCGAAGCATTTGGAAGGTCATTTATGTATAGGAGAAAGAGAAGAGGGCCAAGGACACTTCCCTGTGGGACACCAACTGTAATTGGTTCCTCAGAAGAGTTTGCCCCATTTGCGTACACATATTGGCTTCTGTTGCTGAGGTATGACTTGAGGTAGTTGAGGGAGTGCCCTCTTATACCATAGTGTGACAATTTTACGTGGAGCAAGTCATGGTCAACTGTATCAAAAGCTTTACGAAAGTCAATGAAGATCCCCAGTGGGACTTCTTTTTTCTCTATTGCAGTGTATATATGTTCTAGCATGTGTATAATAGCATCATTAGTATTTTTATTAGGCCTGAATCCAAATTGGCAGGGGTTGAGTATGTTTTGGGGAGATAAGGTAGGAGTAGATTCGTTTTATGAATTAATTTTTCAAAGATTTTTGAGAGAGGTGTAAGTTGGATATTGGCCTATAGTTATTCAACTCTGTTTGGTCTCCTCCTTTGTGGATCGGGGTGACCCTTGCTATTTTGAGTACTGTAGGGAAGGTGGAGGATTCAATGGATTTGTTAAAGAGTGTTGCAATGATTGGTGATAGCACTTGTGACACTTTTTTGTATATAAAGGGTGGTAAGGTTTT
>NW_026505291.1:0-16228 GCF_026875155.1 Cherax quadricarinatus
TCACAAAAATTGGCTCGCAAAGGGGTCGGAAACTCGCTAATATCCTATGCCTCGTCCGAGCTACTCACGCTCTGAGCCGCGGGGTTTTCCTATACGATCATCCCTCTAGCGCCTGGAAACCATTTTGGGCGGAAAACATTAATACTGAGTAAAAAAAGGAAATTTAGTGGCACTCCCTAGCAGGTTTACTGCCAGGGGGGAAATCATGGGCCCTGTTTTCCCGTGTGAAAATAATGATATAAAACTTTTTTTTTTGTCAGATGAAAGAAAGTCCCCTGAAAACATTGTGTATAATAGTGTAAAGTGTATATACGTGGCCCCCTAGTTTTTAGATGATAAAGGCTAAAGTGTCTTTGAAAACAGGTGAATTTGTAAATGAAGTGTAAGCCAAAGAGGCGGGGCCCCAAAAAGTCCCCAGAATCTTACCACGTGGTCAGCTGTTTTAATAATCTTCCTGGCCTGCTAGTGTACTCGCATATAATCTAGTGATACCAGTGTATAGCAGAATACAGTGTTGTAGTAGCAATAACCAGTATTATAATGGTACTTAGTGGAGTGGAGTGACTTTCATTAGTTTCTTTTTTCTTGAAATACCAGACGTATACTGTGAATTTCATATAACCTGTAGTTACCAGCGGTCGCAATATACACAAAGAAAGCAATTATTACTACAGAAAAAGCGTCCTTCCTCCAAAATTTCCACCAGTCAACTATAGTGAAATATAGCATTTATTGTGGTGGAGACGAAAAAAAAAACTAAAAAAGCTAGATACAGTGATTGAAAAATAAGGGTTCAGGCTCGACCGTTCGTCATTGTAGGAGCTGCCAGAAGTCACCGGTTCTTCAACACGCAAGTTATACTTTTGTATCAATCAAATCACATATTACCGGGTAGATAATTTCAAGTAGACCCTTCATGTGTTACCCAAATCACCGACCAGTATGTTTTAAATAAGTGACCCACTGATCAGATCAGATCGCTGGTCCGAACCCTCGACTGGTCCGAACCCTTGATGGCCGAACCCTTGACTGGTTACAAACTGTTCGTTGGACAATAAAGCAGACTGTAAACGATGGGGTTGTAGGCCCCTTATCAAACACAAACAATAAATATAAATCAGGAAGTACACGGTAGCTGCCAAACACAAGTACATTTAAAGATATAAAATAAAAATAGCTAGAGCTTCATTTAAGGAGGTTATAAATGGGAGTATTCAAGAGGTTGCTAGTAGAATACAGTAAATCAACCATTCAAATCATTGTGAAGCTCTGGTAGTTGCAGTCAATCAAACAAACGGGCTTCCACTGGAAAAATTTGTCATTTTTGTGGAAATTGGTCACGCCCCATGTGCAGATATCCAAGAACTAGCCAAGCAGTATTAAAACAGGGAAGTTTTTTTGGGTATCCCCAAATGAGATAAATCTGTGGACTAAAATCACATTGGTATTAAAGAGGACAACACCCAAAGTGCTTTCATAGACAACCTGGAAGCTTTCTACAACAGATGGGAACATAAAAAGCCTGGGCTGAATGGTACTGCCCTTGATACTGGCCATGTAGTCAGAAACTGTAAGGCTGGAAGTGATTTTCCTGGTAGTCAGTAAATGTGGGGCTGATAGTGCTGTCCTGGGAGACAGTAATGGTTTGAAGCTGGAGGTGCTGTCCTGGGAGACAGAAAATGGTGAAGTGGGGGTGCTGTCCTGAGACAGTAATGGTGAAGCTGGAGATTTTGTCCAGGTAGTCGGGAATTTACGCAGGAAGGAATACATATAAATGACCTCATAGGGACAGGAGTCGTAGTGGGGAAACAAGTGTAGTCAAAGATAAGATAAAACCAATTTTTAAAAAACTAGAAATACCACAGGAAAAGCAAACAAGAGGATTTCACTAGCATAGTGAGGATATATTACCAAAAACAACTGGTGGGAGCTCCATTGTTGGTGCTAGGGAGGATAGGAATAAGACAGGGAAACATGCACCAACAGGGAATACAGTCACAAAAACCCAAGGCAAACGAAACCAAGCCTGTGCACATACTATGCACTTGGTATCTGCAGACATGGGAAATCTGGAAAACAGACGGACGTGCAACATATGACCACCCTAGAAAATGTCATGCCCATATGAGAACAGGAAAATGCAAACTCCATTCCCGTAAGCTTTTTCACCCTGAAATGTGTACCTCATCAGTACAGGAAAGACTGCTATAACTTAAATTGCCAGGCACACCATCTAAAGGGGACAAAAAGATACAAAACATCCAGGCCATGGGAAAACCTGGGTAGCCACAGCCACTCAAGAGGGAGAGGTTTTTTAGTGCCAGGAAGGAAAAAAACACTGGAGTGAATGGCAGAAATCGTACACCAAATCCAGTCATTCCTGGAGTGGAACCACAGTCGATGGCCTCCACTCCAAACCAACAGATACAGATACTAATGCCGGAAAAAAAATCCCCCCCCAGTATCAACAATACCACCAGTCCGATGACATTCTTCTTTGCAAATATACAGGGTCTAAAGCCAGCAACAAAACAAGAAAATACCTTTCATCCATAGACTGCTTGCAGAGGCAAAGGCAATGTTCGCGGCTTTCACTGAGACCCACATAAAGGATCACTTGGACAACGAAATATGGATCCCAGGTTACAACCTATACAGATGTGACAGAGTGAACAGGCAAAAGGGGGGGGGGTTGGCCTGTACATTGCATAGCCACTTGTTTGCACAGAACTGCTTAATGCCTCAAATGATGTAGTGGAAGTTTTAGCAGTAAAGGTCGAGAACCAAAACCTAGTCATTGTGGTAGTCTACAAGCCTCAGGATGCAACATCCCAGCAATTCCAGGAACAGCTTTTTAAAAATTGACCACTGTCTGGAAAATCTTCCAGTTTCCTGCACCCAACATCTTGCTCCTGGGGGATTTCAACTTAAGGCACCTAAAATGGAGGAATATTGCAAATAATATTGTTGCAAATAATATTGTTGCAGGAGGCAGCTCTGATGAAAACTCACACTCACACAAGCTTTTATTAAATCTCTGCACAAAATTTAATTTAAACCAGCAAATAATAGAGCCTACTAGACTGGAGAATACACTAGACCTCATCTTCACTAACAATGATGATCTGATAAGAAATGTCACCATATCAAAAACAATATACTCAGATCACAACATAATTGAGGTTCAGACATATATGCGTGGAGGCCCAGACCGACATAAAGAAGCTTAGTCACGAGGGAGCATTCACCAAATTCAACTTCGATAACAAAAACATAAAGTGGGACCAAGTAAACCAAGTCCTAACCGATATAAGCTGGGAAGATATACTAAGCAACACAGACCCCAACTTATGCCTAGAACAGATTAACTTGGTGGCACTCGATGTATGCACAAGGCTTATTCCTCTAAGAAAAAGGAGGAGTAGATGTAAAATAGAAAGAGACAGGCGCTCCCTTTACAGGCGATGGAAAAGAATAACAGAGCGGCTAAAAGAGGTCAATATATCTGAAATGCGTAGGGAGACACTGGTCAGAGAAATAGGAAGCATTGAACTTAAGCTAAAGGAATCTTATTGGAGTCAGGAATCGCGGGAAGAACTAAAAGCCATAAATGAAATCGAAAGAAACCCAAAGTATTTCTTCTGCTTTGCCAAATCAAAGTCGAGAACAACGTCCAGTATTGGGCCCCTACTTAACCCTTTCAGGGTCCAAGGCCAAAATCTGAAGTCACGCACCATGTCCAAGAAATTTTGAAAAAAAAAAATAATTTTTTCTTACAGAATTAAAGAGCATATTTTTGTGAAGGTAATAAAACAAAAAAAATTAGAATATGATCATTACTTACTGAGATACAGTGCCAAGAAGTTTATAGAAAATGATGTGGTGGCGGCAACATCGACGAATTCCACATACGCGTATTATATTATTTTGTTGTTTTAGTTGTTTTTTCTTTTTTTTCCCCAATTTTTTTTCTATTCCTACTAACATTTTGGGGGCCTGAGAGACAATACTGTTTTATAATTGATATATTATAAATCACTGTAAATTTAACACAATAACTGAACTAAAGTTATTATCATATTATTGTTTACCACTGTTGTTTATTACAATAAACATGCACAAATATTTTTTTAATACTAATGTTCTATCAAATATTTACATATTTTCAATCACTGGACATGGTTTTAGAAAATGCTGGAGCTTGTGGAACTCCTTGAAACAAGGCACCATGCACAGAGGCACCTTACATTCCTCACACATAAACCGGAGTGTCTTTGCGTCTTTGTTGCCGTCGTTTGTTTGTGCCAGACGATGCATCTCTTCTGAGCAAATTTCTTTTGAGTTGAAGGAAGCTTTTATTGAAATGATCACCTTCTCTCCTCAACGCTTGGGTATATTGTGATGAATTCGAGGACCATGTTGTATTGCAGGTGTTGTTACCTGGTACTTCATTATGAGTTGTCTGACAACAGACAAACAAAAATTCACCATACGGTGGCTGTTACCAGTCTTTATTTGGTACATATTATATGCATTCAGCATTTAAATGGGCCATGAGATGGGAAAAAAAGTTTCATGTACCACTTGTAACTCTCGAACACAGTCAACAAAACCAATCTGCATGTCACATTATCAACCAAGCGCAAAGTTTTGTGTATAATCAATCCTGACACTGGTTTTCGAATACGTTCATTAGTCACTCGATCAACTTTGCCACTGTCTTGGATTTCAAATTTCGGGTTTAATGGTTGTCCCAAAAATGTGACATCTCGTTTGTCATGCCCCCGTAATGCCATGATGTCATTGGCAGTAAACACCTGCACATCATCACCACGAACACCTGCGTTGAGCCTGGGCATATGTTTACGATTAGAACGCACTGTGCCACACACATCGTCTTGTTCACTCGCATGAAATCACTGAGTAATGGGCTTGTGTACCAGTTATCGGTATATAATGTATGGCCCTTACCAAGATAAGGTGCCATCGTGTTTCTCAAATCGTCACCCCGAGATACCCCAAAAACATCTTGGTATCTTTCAATTTTTTTACTACCCGTGTATACAACAAAATCCAACACCAGGCCACTGTCACAATCACAGAGTACAAACAAATTTTTTACCAAAGCGGTTCCTCTTGCTCGGTAATACTGCTTTTAATGACAGTCTACCTTTGAACAAAATCAAAAAAACTCGTCAATTACAAGATTTTGAATGGAAAAAGTATATCCTGAACTTTTGTTTGAGATACATGAAAACATTTCTAATCTTGTATAGCCTGTCACTTCTGTCAGACCTGGTTTTTTTCCCGAGAAGTGCAACATACGTAACAGTAAATAAACCTGTTCTCTGGTATTATTTCACTGAAGGATGGGGTACAAATAGCCGATCTGTGGACCAGTATGCCTTTATATTATGTTATAGACGTGAGGCATAAGCATTATTGTTGCAAAAAGGGAAATACATTTCTGCAACAGTCGTCTCTTTCCACTTGTGTAGTCTTGACTGTGGTGGTAAGATCGTATTTGCCATGGTGTACTGAAAATACTTATTACTTTCCCTGGCAATAATTTCCATCAATGGCTGGTCAAAGAATAATTCAAAGAATTTTCCCGTTCATTGGCCGTGGTTCCAAAGGGGACAGGTAAAGGTAGAATTCCACTTTGAGAGTCATCAAATTTGGGGAGGGGTGGGAACAAAATTGGGATTTTGCTGCAATCCCAGATACGGTTTGCTGGTGGATACTGGACATCATAGGCTGGTTGTACGGGTGGTTGTGGCGGGCTGGTGGGTGACGCTCCGCTTTGTCCTTGAACTGACGAGTCAGCAGCGGGGTCCCTGCGTGGCACAGTGAGTCACGCATGGCGGTGCCACAAACCCCCAACCCGCACCACTAACACCATCCACTGATGCCTGTGGCCCATCCATGCCAAGTGGGAGCCACATCATCCTCACTGTCACTACCTAAAACGGGTGTAGGGCCACGGGATGTACTCCGGGGTGTAAATCCGGGGTGTACTCCGTCCCCTGGGCACAGCATAGGGTACACTACCCGAGCGCATGCGGCGGCGAAAATACCGACGCTTCACTGGTGAAAATGTTTCCCCACTATCACTACTCGAATGATCGTTCGAGCGCAATAAAATCACAATCCACGTCAGAATCATCGTCATTACTGAAGTCAGAGCCTGCCACGAGAAAAAATTAGTTTTCTCTTACGTTTAGGAACACCCGACCGTGAGTCACGAGTGCCCACACCAGAGGTAGAAGGTCGAGGATCGTCGGGGTTTTCTGCACTATTATCGATATCCTGGTCATTATTTTCGGTCACTAACTTTTCAAAGCCGTAGAATTCGTCTTCATTTTCCCCTTCCATCAGTGTCAGAACTATCAGACGGAAGAGGAGAGTCCCAATTTTCCGGGGAGTGAGAGCTGACTTGCGACGAGGCATGGTGAACAAGGGTGAATGAGCCGGCGTTCCCACAATGCTATGCAGGCGCCTAGATTTTTTGTTTACAGCACACACCCATGGCGCAGACCCATTCTCTCACATGTAGGCCTATGAGCGCTTTCGCGCTAAATTTGTCGGCGCTAGAATTTTGGCGTAGATCTATGGTTTGGACACTCACCGAAAAGCCATAGATCTATGGGACGGACCCTGAAAGGGTTAAACAAGATGGGTCCTACACAGATGACAGCAAGGAAATGAGTGAGCTACTCAAGTCCCAATATGACTCAGTTTTTAGCAAGCCGCTAAACCGACAGAGTTAAAGGGTAAAAATGTTTTTTTTTATGAGAAAAGCCAAAAATTTGGGTTTAAAACCAAGCTATCCGTTTTATCCTGCCCCAAAATGCCTTGGAACGGGCGATAAATGACATGCCATGCATTGCCCAGGGCCAGATCAGGAAAACCCCGTGTTCATCAAGAAACTGCAAGAACCCCCTATCATTGGGCCTTTTCCATCCAAGGAGAGGGAGCATGGAACGGGGGTCTTTCCCACGTTACTAAAAACAACAGACAGGGCCCCCAATCCACAAAGGGGGGCAGTAAAAGAAAACAGAAAAAGAACTACAGACCGTTTAGCACTAACTTTCCCATATCATAAAAATCTTTAAAAGGGGTCCTAAGAACCCGATCACCCCCCATCTAAAAAACCCCATCAGTTACACAACCCGGGAAAAAGGGGTTTAGAACAGGTCGCCCCTGTCGGTCTCAACTCTGGATCACTACGACAAGGTCCTAAATGCATAGAAGAAAAAAAAGGGAATGCAATTTAAAAATAACAGACTTTGAAAAAGCCTTCGACAAGTGTGACCATGGGTAATAGCGCACAAAATGCGTGCTAAAGGAATAACGGGAAAAGTCGGTAAATGGATCTAAAATTTTTCAAAAACAAAAAAACCAAGAGGTAGTCGTCAAAGAGTAAAGTCCGGGGGCAGCAAACAGTAAAAAAAGCTCTGTTCCAAAAGGAACGTACCGCCCCCATCGGGTTCCTCACCCTCTTTCCGCCCATAGAAAAGGGATGTCACCCACGGGCCCCTTTGTTTCCCTTTCCCGTTTGACCCCCCGAATTGCGGGAACAAGTGTCTTCATTGCGGGGACACGAAAGGCCCCAGGCGGACATAAAACCAAAATTTTCAGGGGGGGCTGCGAAAACAATATGAATTTTAACGATGAGAAATTTCAATTACTCAGATATGGTAAAACGGAAAAATTTTAAAAATCTTCATCGAGTACTAAAAAAAATTTCTGGCCAAAAAATTGGGTGAAAACAACGTAAAAGGGGACCTGGGAGTGATCATGTGGGAGGTTTCCCCCTTAAAGGGCCCCTAACATTTTTTATCAATCGATCTGCTAGAAAAATGGCAGGATGGATAAGGGAACCTTAAAACTGGGGGGTTAAGGCCAAGCCCATGATGACACTCTTCGGTCATTTGTTTTTATCTAGGCTGGAATATTGTGAACTAACGCACCTTTAAAGGGGAGGTAAAATTGTGACCTAAAAAGTAACAGAGAACCTTCACGGAAGGCTAAGGGAGAAAAAAAACACCTAAATTACTGGGAGGGCTTGAGGTTCCAAAAACTATATTCCCTGGAATGCAGGCAGGAGGATAATGATTTTTTTTACCCCCGGGGAAAACCCCTAGGGGGAAACAAAGTACCGAACTTGCACATGAAAACCCACTCTAAAAAAGCAAAAGCCCTTGGCAGCCCTATGCAACACCCCCCCAAATAAAAAGCGGGGTGTCACTAGAACGTTAAGGACCATGCAAAAATTTGTCGGGGGCCCCGGTTTGTTAAAAATGGCCCCCAGCTTCAAAAGGGGGGGATTCCAAAGCCCCCTGGCAGTCTTCAAGCTGGCACGGGAAACAAGCACCAAAAAAGTCGGTTCATGACCAGGAGGGCTGTGGCTCGTTTCGTTGGGTTTTTTGTGCAGCCCCAGTAAAAGCCTGGTTTTATTTAGGCTTGATCTACCAGGAGGATGGGTTTTACAGGGCCGGGGCCCTGGGGGCGTTGACCCCGGGAAAATCTCTCCAGGTAAATCCAGGTAAAAACCAGGTAATGATTCCAGTTTTTTGGGGCCCTTTTTTGTGATTGGTTTTTTCATAGCGTGAGGGTGGACACAAGGGCCCTAAAGAGTAATTGTTCCCCTTTTGTTATGGTAAAGTGTTCTTTTGAGGTTGGGTTTAAAGGGGAAGTTTAAGGGGGGATTCGGGTTCTTTTGTGGGTGCTTAAAAAAAGGGGTTTTTGGTGGTAGGTTTGGGGATTTGGGAGGGTGTCTGTTGGGGTTTTTTTCCCCCTGACCGCCGTGGGGTTGTGGTTGGGGTTTTTTTACCCATGCCTTTCCAAGGGGGGGGAAAAAAGGGTTTCCGGGGGGGGCCCCCCCCCCCCACCGTAACCCCCCCCCCTTTTTTTAAATTTTTTTGGTTTTTTTGGCTTTTGGGGGCCCCCGGTTTGGGGGGGCCGTTTTCCCACCGGGGGCTTTTTTTCCCCCGGGGGGGTTTTTTTTACCCCTTTTTGGGGGGTTTTTTGGGGGGGGGTTTTTTAACCCTTTGTTTAGGGAGCTTTTTTTTTTTCAAATTGGGGGGATTCGTTTCCCGGGGTTTTTTTCATGGTTTGGGCCGGGGGCCCCTTTTTCTTTTAGTTCTCGCGTGGTGGTGAAAAACCTTTTGGGGGGATTTTTATTTTTTTTCCCCCTTTCCCCCTTAAAAATTTATTTTTATTTTTTTTTGTTTTTTTTTGTTTTTTTATCCCCAATTTTTCCCGGAAAAGGGGTTTTATTTTCAAATTTGGCAAAATTTTTTTAAAAAACCCCCGTTTCTTTCCCTTACGGGTTTTTTTTAATTACATTTAAAAATTAGACCAAAATCTTTACCCCCCCCCCCGATTTTATTTAATGGAAGGGAAGGGTTAAGTATTAAAAGTTGAAGGGGTTTTTTTTAAGATTTTTTGTTTTCCAATTTTTTCCCTTAAAAAAAAATTTTTTAAAACCACAGGACCCAAAATTTTTTCCCCTTAGGGGGGGCCTTTTTTTTTCCCCAAAATTTTTGGGGCCCCCCCCCAGTTTTTCCCCCCCCCCCCCCCCCCCTTTTTAGAGGTTTAAATTTGATTAAAACGTTTAATTCCGGTTGAGGGTTTTCCCGGGAGGGGGCTCGTAAAGGGCCCCGCCCCCCCTTGGCCCCCCCCGCCGAAGGGTTGAAAAGGCCCCTTTTTTGGTTTTTTTCCCCCCCTTTTTTTCCCCGTCCCCCGCCCCCCGCGACCCCCCAAAAAAATTTTTTTTCCCCCCCTTTCCCGGATTTTGGGGGGTGGATTATTCCCCCCCCCCGGTGCCCCTTCCCCCAAAGGGGTTTGGCCCGCCCCGGCCCCTTAAGATTGTTACGGGGGGCCCCCTCGGGCTTTTCCCTTGGGGGCTTTTTTTGGCCCAAAAAAATGAAAAAACCCGGACCCCCCACCTGCCCTTTCAAATATTTCCCCCAAACCCTCACCCGGTTTTACAGTGGCCCCTCAGTTAACGAAAAATTAAAATCCTTTTTGGGCAGGGGGCTTGCCCTTTTTAACCGATTTTATTGTTACCCCGAATTAATTTTCCCTTTAAGAAAAAAGGGAAAATTTAAATTTTAATCCTTTCCCAGCCCCCAAAAAGTTTTTAAAAAAAAAAATTTTTTTTTCACGGGGAAAAATACTTTTTCCTAAAAGGGAAAACAATGAACATACAGAAAAAATTTTAAAATGTAAAAATTAATAATTCATAAAATGACCCCTTTTGAAGATTTATTGATGAGTGAAAAGATGGGAGGAGGGGAGGGGAAAGGGGGAAGGTTATTATTTTTTGGAAGGGGAACCCCCTTCCCCATAAGGATTTTAGGTAAAAAAGCCCTTTTTTCGGGGGTTTTACCTCCCTTCTTTTTTTTTAAAATCCCAAATAGGCCCAGATTAAGTCACGGGCCCCCTATCCACCAAAAAATCTTCCATAAAGCTCTGTTTCTGGTGTGTCTTTAAGTTTTCCCCAAAAAATGGGAAACAACTTTTGTCATTGAAAAAGTCACCAGAAACAGTTTTGAAACCCGGCTGTGTCGGGTAAAGTTTTTTTTCCTTGGCCTTAAAAAAACCCCCCCTTTGCCCGCATTGTAAAATGTCTTTAATCTTTGATGAGGCAACTTCCTCCACCCTCTTTTCCCCCCTCCTCTGAAGCAATTTTTTCAGCTTTTTGGTTTTTGCTTTTGGGAGATGCTGGGGGAAACTCTTCAGTGGTTATCTTTTTCATCGGTCGTCCCCCCCAAAATTTTTCCACATCCTCGCCACTAACCCCCAAACCCCCATGGATTTCCCCCAAGACAAAAAAAAGATTCCCAACTGGTATAAGTCCTCAGGGTTACCCCCAAACCCCTTAAAAATTCCCTCTTTTGGTAAAAATTTCCCTGGCTACAATTTTCCCAAGCAAAAGTTCAAAGCCCTTGGCAAGTCACCCCCCCCAAGTCTTACCTAAAAGGGTTTTTATGCAACTAGAATACTGAAGTAAATTTTCCCAAAACTCTCTTGGGGTCAATTCAGTGTTGAGGTCACTTCAAACATTTTTGGGAAACACTGCTTTGGGTACATTTTTTTTAAAATTTTTAAAAATTACCTGCTGGTCCATGGGCTGGAGGAGGGGGAGTGTGTTTGGAAAGGGAAAAAAACCCGCCCTTTCTGAAACTAAACTCCCTCACAATTTTTCTCTTGTAAGTTAGAGGAAAGAGCAGGGCATGGGCTGATACCAGGAGGCCCTTGATTCCAATTTTTTTTCCGGGGGCATTTTTTTTACAGTGGGGGCCCAAAAACTTGATAGAACCAATCGTGAAAAATTTCCCCATGGGCCCCCTGCCTTACTGTTTGCCCTCCACATCTGTGGGCCGCGGGGTCCCGCAGGGGTCATCCCAGGACCAGTGGGGTTTTTTTTGGTTTGTTGGGAAGACATGACGGAAGGAATAGACTCTGAGGTGTCCCCCTTTGCCCGATGACGTTTAAGTTGTGAGAAGAATACACTCGATGAAGACCCGGCAGAACTACAAAGGGATCTGGACAGCTGCAGAAACTGGTCCCCGCAATTGGGTCCCGGAAATTTAATCCCCAAGTGCAAAGTCATGAAAATTGGGGGGAAAGGGGAAAGAAGGCCGCAAACGGAGTCATCTAGGGGGTTCCGAGACTACAAAAACCCCACTCAAGGAAAAAGATCTTGGGGTGGTTTTTAAACCCCGGCACTTTTCCTGAAGCGCACATAACCAAATAACTGCTTTCAGAAAATGGGCCCTAGCAAAAAATCAGAACAGCATTCCACATCTTAATAAAAGGGAAACGTTCAGGACCCCGTAAAACCGGTTTCTTTTGGCCCATATTGGGGGTATGCGGCCCCCAGTTTGGAACCCCCACCAGCCAAGCACGAAAAAAAACTAGAGAAAGTGCAAAGGTTTTGCAAAAAGATAGCCCCGGTAAGAGGTTGTCCTACGAGAGGGTTTAAGGGAAATCAACCTGACAAACCTGGGGGCAGGGGGAATAGGGGGGACATGTAACGACATAAAAAAATACGAGAGGAATTGAAAGGTGGACAAAAAAGGTGTTCCAAAATTTGGCCCAGTAAAAAGGGGGACACATTTGGGAAGCAAAGACACAGATGAATCACAGGGTGTTGGGAGTTTTTTTCAGCCACAGAGTATAGTAAGGGGAATGTTTGGGAAGCGATGTAGTGGGGCAGGATCCATACTAGTTTTAAAGCAAGGTACATAAAGCCAGGGTCAGGGAGAGTGACCTAGTGGTCAGTGAAGAGGCGGGGCCGGGGCTGGGACTCCCCCCCGCAACCTCAACTAGGTGAGTCAATAGGGAGTAAAAATTCGACTTGACAACAGTTTTTCTTGAAATCTGGGAGTTTGGTGATACTCCAGAAAAGGTTTTCACTTGGCAACCCCCACTAGCTTACAACAAAACATGAGGTTAGCCCGTCTTTCACAGGCTTGTTCATGAAGTGTCTTTTCCCCTGTGTAATGTGGGCTGTTTGGCATTTTTTCCAAAAAAAGGGGTGTTTCATCATACTGAAAAACTTGTTGGGGTTTTAATTTTTCAGCCCGTAGTACCACTTTAAAATCCCGCACATTTTTTCAGCCGCTTTTTTGCCAGAACTGGGGGCCCCGCCCTGCCCCTTTTCACATGTGTATGCCCCTATGATCCTTTAAAACTCTCAAAACCAACCTTTGCTGGCCTTAATTCACTAACTCAGCATGGTTCCAGGCATTTTCTTAATTAGTCATCATGCAACTGCCTTTCCTTTTCCATTTATTGACTATGAAACCATCCCCGAAAATTTGTTTTCGTTGACCCACCCCAACAAAAGTCTCTGCATCTTTGAGTATTGCGATCTCTGTTTTGTAAGCACATTTGCATTTTTTTGCAACAACAGTTTCCCTTGATTGCCTTTTTGTTGGCCAGATGTACAATGGTTGATTGGGTTTGTCAACAACCGGGCCCAGGTGGGGAGGCACGACTCCATTTTTGTATTTTGTGGTTATCTCTTTCTTCAATTGAATAGTATTTCCCCTTTTTGCCACGGGGTTTGCACTAGAAGCTTTCTTTGGGCCCTGGGGCTATTTAGCAGTTACAAGCATAAAAAACGTGAATAATACAAAATGTATCAATGTTCGTGGAATGTTGACGGGCTTGCAAAAAATGGCTACTAGCCACCCGGAGTGGCTGAGTGCTAGGGCGCGGGAAACGTTCTGGATGACTGTCCTTAACCGAGTTTTTTTTTATTGTCGAGCCATTTTTTGACGCAAAAACGTAGGGTATCCGATTTTATCGCTACCCGATGCCATCATTTAACTGAGGGTCCCGTATTTGTATTCTCCGGAGATGACTTTTCATTATGTTTTGAAAACTTTAAAAATTCAAGTTTTTTTAAAGTTTTTTCTATTTTATATATACATTTGTACTCTGATAATTTTCTTGTGTACCTGTACCTAAATTATTAGTGTGGGGCAGCAGGCACACATTAAAACCAAAAGATTGTTTATTTTTCTTGAAGAGTATTTTAATAAAAATTTAAATAAAAAAAAATTTTAATAAAATAATAATCCTCGGGGTGATTAAATGTCTTAAAAAATGTTAACCCTTTCACTTTTGGGTGCCTTGTACTAAGCTTACGAGCCGTGTTGTTCCCGTGTACTACCCAAAAATTCGGGGTTCAAATCTAGGGGAAAAAGGGGTAGGCCTAATGTGAGAGAATGGGTCTGGTGATCGGTGCACGGTATAAAAAAATTTGGGGGGACCGTAGTGCATTGGGGAATGCCATTTCAGTACCCTTGAAACTCCTAGCGGTAAAAAAAATCTGACTCCCCGCGAATTTGGGCCCTTTCTCTTCCCATGTGATGCTTCTAACACTGTGGAAGAGTCGTGAAGTGAATTTCAGGTTTGGAGAAGTTTCGCCGGAGAGTCTGGTGTCTTTTTAATTTTGTATTTTTATTTATTGCTTATATAGTTGTACTTTAGCTCATTCCAGCACAAAACACAGACAACACCAATTTCATTTGGTATTTGTGACATAGTCTTTGACCAAAATGCTTTAGCTAAATTTTCCAAACTTCCTACCACTATAGATATCAGTCTAGAACTCAACACAAACTCAGGATAAAATAAAACCCCAATTTAACCCCGAAAATGATTTTATCACATTGCCCGATCAAAAACCCCCATAATCTGACACCAATCAACACCTTTGGAAAGTAAAACCTTTTTTAACAGAAAACACAGCCACCACTATCCTAAAAATTGCCAAAAGCTATCAGTTTTTTAACTACAAAACCCCCCGGTCTTAAACAAACACTATGTGACCCCTGGGACTCCTTGAGTCGCTAAAAACACCCTTCTCCTGCATTATTTTTATGAGACCTGGCTTAAGCAGGACACAATAGATAGCTCCCCTCTACCAGGATACACGCAATCCACAACTGCAGACCAAACCAAGTTGGGGGTGATATTGCAATCTATTACTCTAACCAATTATCTTGTTTTTAGCACCACTTGCTTTAGTGATGAATATGGGGAATACATTTTTGCTAATTTTACTGTAAAAAACTTAAGACCCCTTTAACAATCGTGCCATTTACCGGATACCCACAAAATCATTCCAAATTTCAGTGAGCAATTAAAGGTACAAATAACAAACAGACAAATGAACAAGCACCACCTTCTCTTAGCTGGAGACTTCAATATCAACCTTGGCCTACTAGATGATCAGCCTGAAAACTGATTTCATCAAAAATATGAACAAACACATTCTCATACCAAAAAATAACTGAACCACCCAGACTCACTGAGACAAGTGCAACCATAATAGACCACATATGGCCCAATATACTAGCCCCCCTTAAACCCCTTTGAGGGTTTCGGACGTACTAGTATGGCTTACGACCCAGGGTTTTTGACGTACTAGTACACCTAAATTCTAGCGCCCTCAAATCTAGTGGGAGAAAGCTGGTAGGCCTTCATAGAAGAATGGGTCTATGTGGTCAGTGTGCACAGTCTAAAAAAAATCCTCCCAGCACACAGTGCATAATGAGAAAAAAAAACTTTGACCATTTTTTTGGATAAAACAGCGACTTTGCACTGTATTTTTCGTATGGTATTTATTGTTGTATTCTAGTTTTTTTGGTCTCATTTTATAGAATGGAAGACATATTACGAAATTGAGATGATTTGACTGGGTTTTTCAATGAAAAGATACCTTGAAATTGAGCTCAAAGTTGCAGAAAAGTTCGATTTTTACCCAAAATTTTAAAAGTAAACAAATCGTGCCAAGGTGCAATACACGTCAACTGGTGAGTCTAATATTCTTTCACAAGTGCAAACCCAAAAATATTTATACCATTTTTTACACTAATGCAGTAGTCTGCATAACAGTAATTTATATTTTTTGTGAGAATTTAAAAAATTCAAAGTGGAAAGCAAAGAATATAAGAGGGGGCCCTTTAGACGTGACTAATGACCAGAGGAAATGTCTTTTAGTGCCAGGAATGTCTTTTCTGTTATTCTGGACCCTATTCGGAAATTGGATCTTTTGAAATTTGTGTGAAATTGGCAAAATTGCTAAATTCTGACCACTGTACTAGATAGTGAATTTCATAAATGGGTGGTTTCTTGCACCATTCGATAGAAAAAATGGAGTTCTAGCGAAATATTCATGTTTTTTGTCGACTAGTACAGTGGAATTGGCCGAAAATGGGGTTCAAAGTGGGCAAAATCGCTGATGCATAAACATCGCCGAGACCCGCTAACTTTGCGAGAGCATAATTCCGTAAATTTTCCATCAAATTTCAAACTTTTTGGTGTCCTTATGATCGGAAAAGATTCTCTATCTTTTCATAAAAAGAAAATAATTTTCTGTTTTTTTTAAAATTTTGGCCGACCCTGAGAACGAGTTTCGGAGAGGGCCTGTTGACCCTCAAAGGGTTAAATCAGGGATATCACAGACAGCACTACAGACCACTACCCTACCTTCCTCTTGACAAACATTAGTAAACCACCACGGAATACAACAAAATTTCATTTAGACTCCATTGACGAGGCCTCAATAAGGAATTTCACAGCTGACCTAGACTGTTGACTGGCCAACAGAATTCTCCCAAAGGGCCAATGATGCTGATGACTGGACAGCATTTTTCTTTAAAAATTACTTTGAATTACAACAAAATTGTCCCATAAAAAT
>NW_026505292.1:0-17566 GCF_026875155.1 Cherax quadricarinatus
TAAAGAATATTAACTCCCCATTGACGGTATGACGTGTGGTGTGATTTGTTTACTCCTGAACATTGGTAAAAATTGAACATTTCCACTACTTTGAGCTCAGTTTCAAGGTTGTATTCATTGTCAAAGTAATGAAAATCATCTCTATTTCTGAAATATGTTTTCCATTTTATCACCTAAGACCATGAAAACGCAAATACATCGATAAATACTATACGAAAATACACCTCAAAGTCGGCGTTTTAATCCAAAAAAGCGATCGGAGTTTTTTTTCACATTACACACACTGTGTTGCAGGATTTTTTTTATGTGGTGCACACTGACCACACATACCCATTCTCTCCCATGTGGGCCTACCAGCTTTCTTCTGCTTGATTTGAAGCCACTAGAATTATTGAGTATATATACATCAAAAACAGTGGCGCATAAGACGTATTTATACGGCGTAAACAGTCAAAGGGTTAAATACCTTACCACCCTTTATATACAAAAAAGGGTCACAAGTACTATCACCAATCATTGCAACACTCTTTAATAAATCCATAGAATCCTCTACCTTCCCTACAGTTCTCAAAATAGCAAGGGTCACCCCGCTCCATAAAGGAGGAGACCAAACAGACTTGAATAACTATAGACCAATATCCAACTTACACCCTCTTTCTAAAATCTTTGAAAAATTAATTCATAAGCGAATCTATTCCTACCTCATCTCGCACAACATACTCAACCCCTGTCAATTTGGGTTCAGGCCTAATAAAAATACTATTTATTATTATTATTATTATTATTATCACACTGGCCAATTCCCACCAAGGCAGGGTGGCCCGAAAAAGAAAAACTTTCACCATCATTCACTCCATCACTGTCTTGCCAGAAGGGTGCTTTACACTACAGTTTTTAAACTGCAACATTAACACCCCTCCTTCAGAGTGCAGGCACTGTACTTCCCATCTCCAGGACTCAAGTCCGGCCTGCCGGTTTCCCTGAATCCCTTCATAAATGTTACTTTGCTCACACTCCAACAGCACGTCAAGTATTAAAAACCATTTGTCTCCATTTCACCCTATCAAACACGCTCACGCATGCCTGCTGGAAGTCCAAGCCCCTCGCACACAAAACATCCTTTACCCCCTCCCTCCAACCCTTCCTAGCCGACCCCTACCCCGCCTTCCTTCCACTACAGACTGATACACTCTTGAAATCATTCTGTTTTGCTCCATTCTCTCTACATGTCCCAACCACCTCAACAACCCCTTCCCCTAATGATGCTATTATACACATCTAGAACACATATATACTGCAATAGAAAAAAAAGAAGTCCCACTGGGGAAACTTCATTGACTTACTAAAGCTTTTGATACAGTTGACCATGACTTTTCTCCATATAAAATTGTCGACTATGGTAAAGAGGGCACAACCTCAACTACCATAAATCTTACCTCGGCAACAAAGCCCAAAATGTGTACACAAACGGGGCAAATTTTCTGCACAGCCAATTACAGTTGGTGTCCCACAGGGAAGTGCCTAGGGCTGAGGAAGGGGTTTTTGAGGTGGTTCGACAGTGGAGAGAATGGAGCGAAACAGAATAACTTCAAGAGTGTATCAGTCTGTAGTGGAAGGAAGGCGGGGGGTTAAAGGGGTCGGCCTAGGAAAAGGGGGAGGGAGGGGGTAAAGGGTTTTGTTTTGGGGAGGGGGTTGGACTTCCAGCAGGCATGCGTGATGTGTTTGATAGGAGTGAATGGAGACAAATGGTTTTTAATACTTGACGTGCTGTTGGAGTGTGAGCAAAGTAACATTTATGAAGGGGTTCAGGGAAACCGGCAGGCCAGACTTGAGTCCTGGAGATGGGAAGTACTGTGCCTGCACTCTGAAGGAGGGGAGTTAATGTTGCAGTTTAAAAACTGTAGTGTAAAGCACCCTTCTGGCAAGACAGTGATGGAGTGAATGATGGTGAAAGTTTTTCTTTTTCGGGCCACCCTGCCTTGGTGGGAATCGGCCAGTGTGATAATAAAAAAAAAATATAAGTATAAATGACCTACCAACTGCATTGCCACTACTCAAACCCACACTATTTGCAGATGACACTACATACGTCTTCTCTTACCCGAGCCCAGTCACACTAGCCAATACTGTAAATACTGAATCACAAAAAATATCTACCTGGATGAGTACTAACAAACTTACTCTAAACATTGACAAAACCTACTTCATTCAGTTTGGTAACAGAGTTACAGACATCCTCTTAAACATAATGATAAAAGGATCACCTATCACAAAATTCACAGAGAAAATTTTTTAGGAATCCACCTTGATAATAGACTCAAATTTCTAACACATATAACAACAAACTTTTCCAAAAAAGAATTTTCCAAGACCGAAGGCAATACTATGAAGATACGTTTATGTTCCACAGTCCAGCCCTCCTGGTCCTTAATATCACTCACTTCCTTACCCTCATCTAACCTATGGAATGTCGTCATGGGGCCTCACAACAACAATAAACCATCTCAGACCATGAATTACCCAACAAAAGGCTGCAGTCAGAATGATAACAAATTCCCACTACAGGCAGCACACCCACCAATATTCAAAACTCTAAACCACCACCATAAAAAAAATCCAACTTATTCTGCACCACAACATACATAACACTTAACTCTGATATAACCCTCCCCTCAAACATCCTTACCACCTCAACAGAAACACATACCATAACACAAGGCACAGATCACTTTTTGATTTTTCCTTGTGTCCATCTCCGCTATGAAAAAAACCAATGCACATAAAAGGCCCTAAAATCTGGAATTCATTCCCAAAAGAAAAAAAGAAACATTATCTGTTTAAAAATTCAATCTCTTCTAAAAAAATCACTTACTCACCCACAACCAAATAAATACGAAAAATTTTATTTAAAAATTGTTATCTTAAATTTTTCCAAATTTTAAACACAGAAATTTTTAACCGAGACCCAATAAAAACTTTGTTTTTTTTTTAATTACTTTCCCTAAAGAATACCCCATTCTACTGAATTACAGCAAGCATCAACCATATCCCGCTTGTAATATCACAAGTTTAATTTGTTATCTTTTTACAAATAAGTTTGGGAATGCTTATTTAAACCCTTAATTTAATTTTAAGCCTGCCCATTTTTCCTAAATACGGGGGCTTTGGCATCGCACTTAACCCTTTGGGGGTCCGGGCCAAAATCGAAGTCACCACCATGTCCAAAAAATTTTTGAAAAAAAAAAATTTTTTTTTCTTCAAATTAAAGAGCATTTTTTTGTGAAGTAAAAAACAAAAAAAATTAAACTGATCTTACTTACCAGATACGGGCCAAAGAAGTTTAAAAAAATGAGTGGTAGCCAACATCTACGAATTCCACATACCGTAAAATTTTATTTTGTTTTTATTGTTTTTTTTCTTTTCTTTCCAAATTTTTTTTCTTTTCCTACAACATTGGGGCCGAGAGACCAATCGTAAAAATTTGAAAATTTTATAACTCCTTATTGAACACAATAACCGCACTAAAGTTTATTATCATTTTATTGTTTACCCCTGGTTTTTAAAAATAAACATGCCAAATATTTAAAAATAATGTTAGTGGGTTGGTAGACAGAAACCACCCGGGGAGTATTACCGCCGCCAATGAGTGTAAAACAAACCTTAATTGTTTTACATGAGGTAGGTTTGCTGTTCTTTTTCTGTTCAAAAATATGCAAGATTACGGGTACGTCTTGCACTTCTACTTACACTTAGGTCCACTACACTACATGTAAAAACTTTTTTTATACACACTCACTGTTTTTTTTTATTTTATTTTAATATTCTTGTTTTATTATTTTTTCCTTTTATATCCTGGGAAGTGGAATAAGAATCTTTCCCCCCAAAAGCCATGCTTCATAAAAGTAAACTAAATCCCGGGGAACAAGGGCTAGTAACCCCTTTTCCCGTAAAGATTACTAAAAAGAAAAAAGAAGAAAATTGTAAAAGTGGGAAGTCGAATGTGCTGGATGTTTGCAAATGAAAGAAAGAGATGTTTGTGGATGTTAGAAAGAAAAACGGGACCCGGCTTAAGTGAAAAAAAGCTGAAGGGAGTGGAGATTTTTAATGGAGAAATAAATGGATTAGGTCAGGGGTTTCAAAAAAAGTTAGAGCAAAGAAGGATAGCAATAATGTTGAAGGATAAGCTATGGCAGGGAAAAAAGGGGCCAAATGTATAAATTCAAGGATTAAGTGGATAAAATAAAAATTGGAGGAAAAGGGTTTTTTTAAAACGTGTATGCACCTGGGAAGAGAAATGTAGAGGAGAGAGAGAGATTCTGGGGAAAAGTTAGTGAATGCGTGGGGGGTTTTTGAATCAATGTGAGAGTAATGGGGGTTGGGATTTCAATGCAAAGTGGGTAAAAATTTATGGAGGGAGTATAGGAAATTTGGGGTCCAGGGAATGTAAATGGGGGCCTTTTTTGAGCTATGGTTTAAAAGAAAATTTGGGAAAAAGTAAACAATTTTTTTGAAAAAGAGATAAATAAAAAACAAGGGATGATGTACACAAAAAAAAGTAGTTTGTTAGATTAGATTTGGGGGAAAAAGGTTTATGGGGAGGCCCCAGGGTGTACATGTTTTGAGGGGGGAACGATAATCGGATCATTATTTGTTGTGCACAGTTAGAGAAGAGGGAGATGGGAAAAGAGAAAGGGGGCAACAACAAGTAAAGGGGGGTGAAAGTGATAAACAAGGAGGGGGAATTCGGGCGAGATATAAGCGCTATTGGGAGAAAGGTGGTGGCAAAATGAGTAGTGGGGGGGGGGGGGGAAGAGGGGTTTTAAAATTTTTAAAAAAAACATATTTGAATGTGGGGGAAAGTTTTTGGGTTTTAAAGGGGTGGGGCAGGGGAAAGAGATATTGGTGAATATTTTAAAAAAGGTGGATAAAAAGGGAAAAAAGGGAGCTTCGAGGGTTTTACAAAGCAAATGTTTTTAAAAAGAGCAAGTAATGGAGATAAAAGAAAGGTGGGGGGGAAAAGAGTGCAAAAGGGGAAATGAAAGGTGGGGGAGGCACGTCAAGAATTTTAATGAAAAAAGAAAAAAAATTTGGGGTGAGTAAACAAGAAAAAAGCCTAGGGAAAGATGGATTTTTCATTAAAAACAAGAGGGGGGTTAGTAGAGGGAGAGGGGGGGTATTATAGATGGCGAAATATTTTGAGGGAAATTTTAAATGTTAAGGGAAGAAAGGGGGGCGGTAAATTTTATGCACGGCCAGGGGGGTAACCACTTTAGGGGTGAAAAGACAGAAGTAAGTGGGTGGGGTTTTGAGCATTTGTAAATAAAAAGGGGGGAAAGCGCGGAACGATGGGGGCATGACAGAAAGTTAAAAGCAGGGGGATATAGTGTTTTAGGGTTGTCTTTTTGTTTAATAAATTTTGAAAGAGGGAAGGGACCTAGGATTGGGGGAGAGCTGTAAAACCCTTTTTTAAAAGGAAAGGGGGCAAAAGAGAAATTGTAAAAAAATTTTAAAAGGAATAAGTTACTGTATACAAGGAAAAATATACGGTAGGGTTATAATTGAAAGAATTAAGGTAAGACAGAATGTAGATGCTGATGAGCAAGAGGCTACAGAGTGGGTAGGGGATGTGTAGATCAAGTGTTTACATTGAAGCATATATGTGAACAGATTTAAAAAGTTAAGCATTTTTATTGCATTTATGGATTTAGAAAGGCATATGATAGAGTGGATAGAGAGCAAATGTGCAGATGTTGGCAGGGAGTATATGGAATAGGGTGGGTTAAGTTAGAATCTAAATGCTGTAAAGAGCTTTTATGAGAGATAGTGAGGCTTACAGGTTAGGGTGTGTAGAAAAGAAGGGAGAATACTTCCCGTTACAAGGTAGTCTTAGACATGGATGTGGTAATGTCACCATGGTTGTTTAATATATTAATAGATGGGGTTGTAAAAGAAGTAAATGTAGGTGATCGGGAGAGGGGTGGATTGAAATTATGGGTAATCCAAATTCAAAATGGGAATTGACACGGTTACATTTGATGATGAAAGTGTGCTATATGGGAGATTCCCTAAAGAAAATTTGCAAAGGTTATGATGAGTTTTGAGAATGTGTGTAAAGTTAGAAAGCTTGAAAGTGAACATTATAAAAGAGTAAGGTGATGAGTATCAAATGATTTAGGATAAAAGAAAAATTGGATATCAAATTGGGGAGGAGGAGTATGGAAGAAGTGGAATGTTTCAGATACTTGGTAGTTGACTGTCGGCCGGATGGAATTTATGAAGGATGAAGGTTATCAAAGAATAGATGATGGAAAAAAATGAGTGGTGCGGTGAGGTATATGTGGAGTCATAAAAACGTTATCTATGGAGGCAAATGAAGAATGTATGAAAGTAAGTAGTACCCATCACTCTTATATGGATGTAATCTTGGTGGTAAAAGCAGCAGCGAGGAGACGGTTGAGAGCATGGAGATGTCCGACTAAGGGCAATGTGTGGGTAGTAAAATATTATGCAGAAAATTCGGAGTGTGGAAATTAGGAGAAGTGTTGAGTTTAAGTAAAAGCATTAGTCAGAGGGCAGAAGGAGGGGTTTTTGAGTGGTTTGGTCATAGAGAAAATGATCAAAAGAGAATGACATGGAAACATATAAAATCTATAGGGGAAGGAAAGAGGGTAGGGGTCTCCCTCGAAAGGTTGGAAAGAGGGGTAAAGGAGGTTTTTGTGGGTGCGGGGCTTTGAACATCCAGCAAGCGTGCATTAGCGTGTTAATAGGAGTGAATGGAGACGAATGATACTTGGGACCTGACGAACTGTTGGAGTTTTTAGCAGGTAATATTTAGAGAAAGGGAGTCATGGAATCCGTTTAATTTCATATATCGTACTTGAGTCCTGAAATGGAAGTACAATGCCTGCACTTTTAAGGAGGGGTTGTTATAATGGCGGCCAGTTTGGAGGATATGTGTGGTTGTATGCTCTATACGCAATGCTTCTAAACTGTTGTATTCTGAGCACCTCTGCAAAAGCAGTGATAATGTGTGAGTGTGGTGAAAGTGTTGAATGATGATGAAAGTATTTTCTTTTTGGGGATTATCTTTCTTTTTTATGGGTCACCCTACCTCGTGGAGACGACCGACTTGTAGAAAAAAAAAAAAAAAAAACTAATGTTCTATCATATATTTACATATTTACAATCACTGGACATGGTTTTAGAACTGCTGGAGCTTGTGGAACTCCATGAAACTAGGCACCAGCACAGAGCACCTTACTTTCCTCACGGTAGATTACACCGAGTGTCTTTGCGTCTTTGTGCCTCGTTTTGTTTTGTGCACAGACAATTCATCTCTTCTGACAAATTCTTTTGATTTGCAGAAGCTTGTATTATGACATGATCACCCTTCTCTCCTCAAACGCTAGGTAAATTTGTGATGAATTTTCGGCCATGTTGTATTGAAGGTGTGTTACCTGGTACTTCATTATGAGTTGGTCTGACAACAGACAAACTGAAATCACCATACGTGGTCTGTTACCAGTCTTTATTTGTTACATATTATATTCATTCATCATTGAAATGTCCATGAAGATGGAAGGAAAAGTTTTCATTACCACTTGTAACTCTTACGAACACAGTCAACAAAACCAATCTGCATGTCACACACATGTCAACCAAGCGCATGGTTTTGTGTATAACAATCACCTGACACTACTGGTTTACGAATACTATTCATTAGTCACTCGATCAACTTTGCCACTGTGCTTCATTTCTTTACGGTGACTGGTTTGTCGAACAATGTGACATCTCGTTGTCATTAGGTACCACCGTAAGCCATGATTCATTGGCAGTAACACCTGCACTCATCCACTCACGAACACCTGCTTTGAAGCCTGGCAGTATGTAACGATTAGAACGCACTTGCCACACACATCAGTCCTTGTTTTCAAGCTCGCAATGAAATCACTGAGTAATGGCTTGTGTACGCTAGTATAATCGGTATATAATGTATGGCCCTTACCAAGATAAGGAGCCATCATGTTTCTCACTACGTTCACCTGAGAGACCCATAACATCGTTGTGTATCTTGCAATGTTTTACTACCCGAGCATCTAAAATAAACACAATATCCACACCATGCCACTGTCACAATCACATATTACAAACAATTTATACCAAATCGGTTTCCACATGCTCGTATATACTGCCTTGAATGACAGTCTACCGTTGAACAAAATCTAAGCTCGTCATTACAAGATTCTTGAAATGATAAAAGTATATCCTGAGCTTTTGTTTGAGATACATGAAAACATTTCTAATCTTGTATAACCTTTCACTTCTGTCAGGCCTGGTTTTGTCAGAGAAGTGCAACATACGTAACAGTAAGATAAACCTGTTCACTGGTATTATTTCACTGAAGGATGGGGTAGAAATTAGCCGATCTGTGGACCAGTATGCTTTTATATTATGCTTATAGACGTGAGGCATAAGCATTATTGTTGCAAAAAGCAAATACATTTCTGCAACAGTCGTCTCTTTCCACCTGTGTAGTCTTGACTTGTGGTGATAAGTTGTATTGCATGGTGTACTCAAAATACTTGTTACTTTCCTGACAATAATTTCCATCAATTGCTGGTCCAAGAATATTCAAAGATTCCAGTTCATTGGCTGTGGTTCCAAGGGGACCAAGTAGGTAGATGCCACTTTGAGAGTCATCAAAGTGGTGAGGCTTGCGGAAACAAATGGGGATTTTGCTGCCAATACCACATCCGGTTTGCTGGTGGATACTGGACATCATAGGCTGGTTGTGAGGAGTGGTTGTGGTTGTGGTGGGCTGGTGGTGGCGGCTCGCTTTGTACTTGAACTGCGGAGTCAGCAGCGTGGGTTCCAGCGTGGCCCTGGGGAGTAACGCCATGGCGGTGCCACTACCATCACACTAACACCATACATGATGCTGTGGTCTATACCATGGCCAAGTGTAGCCACATCATCCTCATATCACTACCTAAATCTGGTTGTTGGCCCAGGATTGTACTCTGGGATGTACTAGGGATGTACTCCGGATGTAATCAATCCCCTGGGCACAGCATAGGGTACCAACTACCGAGCGCATGCGGTTGCGAAATACCGACGCTTCACTGGTGAATATGATTCCTCACTATCACTACTTGAATGATCGTCGATCCCACCCCACCGTCCACGTCAACTATCATCATCATTACTGAAGTCAGAGGCACTGCACGCGAAAATATTAGTTTTTCTCTTGCGATGAGGAACAACCGTCCGTGAGTCACGAGTGTCCCCACACAGAGGTAGAAGGTTGAGGATCGTCAGAGGTTTTATGCTCTATTTCGTTATCCTGCGTCATTCTTTTCGGTCAACTAACCTGATCGGAAGCCGTAGAATTCGTCTTCATTTCCATCTTCCATCAGTGTCAGAACTATCAGACAGGAAGTGGAGAGTCCCAATTTTCGGGGAGTGAGAGCTGACCTTGCGATGAGGCATGGTGAACAAGGGAACTGAGCAGGCGTTCCACAATGCTATGCGGGCGCCTAGATTTTTTGTTTATGGCGCAAACCCACACGCAGACCGTTCTCTCACATGTAGGCCTATGAGCGTTTTGCGCTAAATTTGACTGTGCTTGAGTTTTGGCGTATGATCTACGGTTTGGACACTCACGTAAGCCGTTGATTACGGGAGGACCCTGAAAGGGTATGGACCCCAATGAAATAAGTTAGTCAGTCCTCGTGACTACGACTTTCTTGGGTTATCCTAAGTGCTAACCCTCTGGGGTAATAGATTCTTGGTAAACTGTCTCTCGTTATGACACACCAACAACAGGAGCTCCACATCTTCGAGCAGTACGCTGACGGTGGTGCAGCAGCTGCTGGCCGTGGCTTTTCAATAGTATATTCTCACCCTTTTTACCACAGGGTTGGCACTAGAAGCTTTCGTTGGGCCCATGGTGGTTTATTTAGCAGTACAAGCGCTTCTAAACAAAGTAATAATACAAAATGTATCGAATGTATGCATGAAACAGGGACACCCTAACTTGTTAAAAATGACGGCAGGGAGCTGAGGCTACTAGGCTGGACGGTCAGGTTGCGGACAAATCACGTTGGCGTGAGTTTTTTATCGGTTAGCCAGGCCAAAAATTTTGTATGCTCAACAGTTCGTTGGGCGGATTTAACCTTTGACTGTTTTGGTCGTATTTTTTATACGGTTACGCGCCCCTACTTCACTCCATTTATATACAAAAAGTTAAATGGCCTGGTTAAAATATGTTCGTTTATTTTATCACGAACCATTTTATTACTAGCTAGATAAAGCAGGTTCGACTATATTATTATTTTCGGGTTTACAGTATGAATCATCAAAAAGTCCCTCTATTTTTATTTTTATTTATCTTTCCCCATGATTATTATAATTATAATATTATATTATTTTATTATTAGGTTAGGTATTACGAATGTGTAACCACTACTGTAGTGACCAATTGGTGGTTCTAGAATTGACGCCACGCGTCGCCTTCTGGCCGAGCTGAAGTCATACTATGGAGTAGTTGAGTGAGGGAGTCAGCTCCTAGCTCTGACTCGGTACAGGTCTTCAACCCAAAGCTCCTAGCTTAAACTTGGTTTAAAACCAAGTCTATTGTCTTGCCTTTGCCATTAGTTTCCTGAAGTCTGGTAATTCATGTCACTTATGAAAGATAACTATTTCGTTACCACAGACCTTTTTAAAAGAGTTGAAGGGTGAGATTAGTAGATTATTAATTGAAATTATTGTATCATACTCTGTTAATGAGAATTTGAACATAAGATTGGGTTTCTTGCTGTATAGTATTTCATTTATAATTGCTTGTGGTTATTTTAATTCACTAACCAAATACCAATGAAGCTAAATGATTGGTAATAAAATAAAACTAACAAAAAAAAAAGGAGTTATTTGTGCCCCTATTGTTACGGTGAAGATTAAGTCGTAACAATACATCTTACGAGGTACCGTGTTTGACATATATATACTCATAAATTTTAGCGGCTTCAAATCAAGCAGGAGAAAGCTAGTAGGCCCACATGTGAGAGAATGGGTCTGTGTGGTCAGTGTGCACCATATAAAAAAAAATCCTGGAGCATGCAGTGCATAATGAGAAAAAAAAACTCCGACCGTTTTTTTTAATTAAAATGCTGACTTTGTGGTCTACTATTGTATAGTATTTTTGGTTGTATTCTCGTTTTCCTGGTCTCACTTGATAGAATGGAAAACATATTATAGAAATTGAGGTGATTTTGGTTGGTTTTACTATAAAAAGAACATGGAAATGGAGCTCAAAGTACGGAAAATGTTTGATTTTTGCCGATGTTCAAAAGCAAACAAATGATGTCATTAACCAATAAATGTCCAACTAGCCATTCTAATATGTAGTCATGAATGGGTTGACATTATTTGTACAACTATTACAATATTGCAGTAGTCTGCATAACAGAAAATCTTCTATTTTTTGTTTGAATAAAAATTCAAAATAGAAAGCAAAAGTAACAGCAGAGGGGCCTGGAGATGTGACTGATGAACAAAGAAAATGTTATTTTAGAGCGAGGAATGTCTGCATTGTTCATTCTGGACCTCATTTTGAAATTGTCATATTTTTTAATTTTCATGAAATTGGCCAAATTGCAAATTTCGGGTAGTTGAAATCGGTAAATGGGCAGTTTCTTGTACTCAGTCGATAGAAAAATGGAGTTTTAAAGAAATAGCTATGAGTTTGGTCAACTGGAACAATGGAATTAGCTGAAAATAGGGCTCAAAGTGGGCAAAATTGCAAATTTGTAAATACGTACAGTGGACCCCCGCCTAACGTTGGCATCACATAACGTTAAATCCGCCTAGCGATACATTTTATCGCTAAAATTTTGCCTCGCCTAGCGCTAAAAAACTCACTCAAAGTGATTCGTCCGAGATGCGTCCATGTGCGGCCTGAGCCAGCCTCACTTGTTCCGCCGGTGGCAGTGTTTACAAGCCAGCCTCCGCGGTAACATCCAAGCATACAATCGGAACATTTCGCATTATTACAGTGTTTTTAGTGATTTCACCTGCAAAATAAATCACCATGGGCCCCAAGAGAGCTTCTAGTGCCAACCGTACAGCAATAAGGGTGAGAATTACTATGGATATGAAGAAAGAGATCATTGCTAAGTATGAAAGTGGAGTGCATGTCTCCGAGCTGGCCAGATTGTATAGTAAACACCAATCAACCATCGCTACTATTGTGTCCAAGAAAACGGCAATCAAGGAAGCTGTTCTTGCCAAAGGTGCAACTTTGTTTTCGAAACAGAGATCGCAAGTGATAGAAGATGTTGAGAGACTGTTATTAGTGTGGATAAACGAAAAACAGATAGCAGGAGACAGCATCTCTCAAGCGATCATAAGTGAAAAGGCTAGGAAGTTGTATGACGATTTAATTAGAAAAATGCCTGCAACTAGTGATGATGTGAGTGAATTTAAGGCCAGCAAAGGTTGATTTGAGAGATTTAAGAAGCGTAGTGGCATACATAGTGTGATAAGGCATGGTGAGGCTGCCAGTTCGGACCACAAAGCAGCTGAAAAATATGTGCAGGAATTCAAGGAGTACATAGACAGTGAAGGACTGAAACCTGAACAAATGTTTAATTGCGACAAAACAGGCCTGTTTTGGAAGAAAATGCCAAGCAGGACCTACATTACTCAGGAGGAAAAGGCACTCCCAGGACATGAGCCTATGAAAGACAGGCTTACTCTGTTAATGTGTGCCAATGCTAGTGGTGATTGCAAAGTGAAGCCTTTATTAGTGTATCACTCTGAAACTCCCAGAGCATTCAGGCAAAAGAATATCCTCAAGCTAATTTGTGTGTGCTGTGGAGGGCAAACAGTAAGGCATGGGTCACTAGGGACTTTTTCTATGACTGGTTACACCATGCATTTGCCCCCACTGTGAAAAATTACCTAATTGAAAATAAATTAGGCCTTAAGTGCCTCCTGATGTTAGACAATGCCCCTGGTCATCCTATAGACTTGGCAAAGTGACTTTGTGGGGGCATGAGCTTCATTAAGGTCAAGCTTTTGCCTCCTAATACCACTCCTCTCCTGCAGCCCATGGACCAGCAGGTCATTGCAAACTTCAAAAAACTGTACACATAAGCTCTGTTTGAAAGGTGCTTTGTAGTGACCTCAGAAACTCAATTGACTCTAAGAGAGTTTTGGAGAGATCACTTTAATATCCTCAATTGTGTAAACCTTATAGGTAAGGCTTGGGAGGGAGTGACTAAGAGGACCTTGAACTCTGCTTGGAAGAAACTGTGGCCAGAATGTGTAGACCAAAGGGATTTTGAAGGATTTGAGGCTAACCCTGAGAGGCGTATGCCAGTTGAGGAATCAATTGTGGCATTGGGGAAGTCCTTGGGGTTGGAGGTTAGTGGGGAGGATGTGGAAGAGTTGGTGAAGGAGGACAATGAGCTGCTAGATCATCTTCAACAGCAAGAGGCCACACCTGAGGAAACTGCTTCGGAGGAGGGGAGAGAGAAATTGAAGTTGCCTACTTCAAAGATTAAGGAAATCTGTGCAAAGTGGCTTGAAGTGCAAACCTTTATGGATGAAAATCACCCTCAGACAGCTGTTGCAAGCCGTGTTGGCAACCTGTACACTGACAATGTTGTGAACCACTTTAGGAAAGTCATAAAGGAACGAGAGGTACAGACCTCTATGGACAGATATGTTGTGCAACAGAAGTCCAGTGACTCTGAAGCTGGTCCTAGTGGCATTAAAAGAAGAAGGGAAGTAACCCCGGAAAAGGACTTGACACCTCAAGTCCTAATGGAAGGGGATTCCCCTTCTAAACACTAAGACCATCAACACTCTCCCCTCCTCCCATCCCATCAGTCATCACCAGATCTTCAATAAAGGTAAGTGTCATGTAACTGTGCATGTCTTCTTCAGTTTGTGTGTATTAAAATTAATATTTCATGTGGTAAAAAAAAAAAATTTCATACTTTTGGGTGTCTTGCATGGATTAATTTGATTTCCATTATTTCTTATGGGGAAAATTAATTCGCCTAACGATAATTTCGCCTAACATTGAGCTCACAGGAACGGATTAATAGCATTATGCAAGGGTCCACTGTATTGCCGAGGTCACTAACTTTGCAAGAGAGTAATTCCATCAGTTTTCCATCAAATTTCGTTTGTTTGGTGTCATTACAATCAGGAAAAGATTCTCTATCATTTTATAAGAAAAAATAATTTTTTTTTTTTTTAAATTTTGCAACAACAGGAGACACCTCAGGATTGGGGGTTGCGACAGTCAAGGGGTTAACATTATGCAATGCACTCGTTAGCCGAGGGTCCACTGTACATCGCTAAGTGAGGAGAGGCTGTAATTTAACTCTTGGTATTTTCTGGGACAATTACAATACAAATCTACCATTTATCAAATATACTCTACAGCACAAAAACTTTTTAATTCTTTGAGGGTCCAGACCCCCAATCTGAAAATTCCCCACAGGGTCTAAGAATTTAAAAAAAAAAAAAATATTCTTAATTTTCCTACAAAATGGTTAGAGAAACTTTTTCTGAAGGTAATAAAACAAAAAGTACAAAAATGTGATAAAAAAATTGACGAAATTATGCTCTTGCCAATTTTGCTGTGTCAGCGATATTGATTGCAACAGCGATTTTGCCCACTTTGAGCCTATTTTCAGCCAATTAACATTATTCCATTAGACCAAATTCTTAACTATTCACTAATATGTGTTCCATTTTATCTACTGAGCACAAGAAATTGCCCAATCAACTATTTCAACTACCTAATAAAGTGTTCAGAAATTGTTAATGTGGCCAATTTCACACAAAGTTCACAATATTCAATTTCAAAATGGGTCCAAAATAAACAATGCAGGCTTTCCTGGCACTGAAATAATGTTTCCTCTGTTTATTAATTATGTTTCCAGGCTTTACAAATGAATTCCATTTTGATTTTTTATTCACATGAAGAATTTTTAGTCACATCAAAAAAACAGAAGATTTACTGTCATGCAATAATGTATAGTGAATGCATGTGTATTGACCACGTGATGTGATTTATTTACTCTTGAACATCGGCAAAAATTGAACAATTCCGCTACTCTGAGCTCTATTTCAAGCTATTTTCAGTACTAAAACCAATCAAAATCATCTCTATTTCTATAACATTCTCCATGCTATCAAATGAGGCTAAGAAACTGCAAATACAGCAGTAAAAAACACAATGAAAATACACCACAAAGTCACTGTTTTAATCCAAAAAACAGAGTTGCACTTTTTTCTCATTATGCACTGCGTGGAGCAGGATTTGTTTTATATGGTGCACACTTACCATATAGATGCATTTTCTCATATCTAGACCCAAATTTACTGCTCACAGCTTTTCTGAGTGAGCTGAGCTCATGATGTAGTACTTTGGCTTGGACCCCAGCTTCAAAGCAGTAGAACTACGGAATGGACTCTTAAAGAATATCATATATTTACAGTACAATGGAACTTCAGTTTTCGCATGCCCTGGTTTTCGTAGGATTCGGTTTTCAACGATTTTCTTGTCAAAATTTTGTCCAGATTTTGTACATCTGCTCAGTTTTCATAGAGTTGACAATGCTCTGCCGTACCAAATGCATCTGCCTGCCCGTGCCCACACAAAGCATCCCACGTGTTCTGACTCAGTCTGGCTTTGTTTCTCATTGAGTGAGCATTGTAAGAATGTGTCTTCTTCAGTGATAAAGGACATGTGTGCAAAGTGGAATGAGTTGCAAGTTTTGTAGACAAATACACCCTAACAAAGCTATTGCAAGCCATGTCTGCAACATGTTCAATGACAATGCTAGTCCCATTTAGGCAAATTTTAAAGATGCCAGAAACAGACCTCTCTGGACAGATTTTTTTGTGCAACAGGGGTCCAGTGACTCTCAAGCTGGTCCTAGTGCCAGTAAAAGACAAAGAGGGAAGTAACCCCAGATAGGGTCTTAATACCTGTAGTCCTTATGGAGGGAGATTCCCTTCCAAACAATAACCTTTCCTCCTCCCTATACCTCCTCGTTGTCTTCCATTCACCAATAAAGGTAAAAGTGATGTTAAATGTTCCTTTTTCCATTTCATTAGTCATTTACATATATTTCTCGCTGTTTTCTGTATGTATAAACTGTAGTTATTCTCTATAAAATGTATTTTCTGTTAATCATGAAAACCGAGGTTCCACTGTATACGTAGTACATGTATTGTATATAATTGAATCAAGTAAAATATTAAATAAAAATCTGGAAAATAAAATGACAGCAGTATGTTACAAATAGCCTTCACATCGGAGTCAGATATTACATGAAAGTTAGCAGTGCCAGAAGCTCAGCTATTGTACTACAAAGCTAGCTGGGGTTCTTATATGTATAGTACAGTGGTACTTCGAGTTACGAACTTAATTCATTCCAGAAGGCTGTTAGAGTGCCAATACCAAACGAATAATGTAAATTAGATTAGTCCATTTCAGACCCCCAAAAATACACTTACATAATTGCTCGAGTTAGGAGCACTTTGAAACTCGAGGTACCACTGTATAAGTTCATGAAATGACATACAAGCCATGGTATCTTGAACCGGACTCACTGATAACAAGCAATGTTATATAAAAACAAAACCTGTGGATAGGCAATATTATGAATGCAAAACTTGCAGACTACATTCCAGTCTGCCTGAAAAGTACCTGAACTGAGCAAATTCGTAAAGTAAAAGGACACAAGTGCAACTAATGTGACATTTTTAATGTGGCAACGTTTCGCTCTCCAGGAGCTTTGTCACGCCGTTACAAACAATATATGGACACAGAGGGTATATATAGGCTTAGAGTGAGGTGTAATACTAGTGGTAGTAGTAGTAGTAGAAGTAGTAATATAAGTTGTAGTAGCAGTAGTAATACAATTAATTTGCACATGAATAAAAGGATATAAAAGCTATTACTTGGGTAGCATAAAAATATGTTAGATAAATATTTCTATTGGAGGTTGAATTAGAGAAGGCCTCTTTCAGTGTTCATCCTCTGTAATGTGCTAGTGTAGTATTAGCAGGAGACTATGTGATGGCAGGGTTTAGTTTTCAGGAGGATTCTTGCTAAGACTTCAGAGATAGTGAAGCTGCCTTTGTTTTCCTTAATTATATTAGAAACAGCGATTAGCGATGATTCAAGGCACTTGCGTCTGCAGAAATTAGTTTCTTTGATAACTAATTGGGCGTCCCTGAATTTTATGAGATGGTTGGTGGAATTCTGGTGTTGTACACAGGCGTTGTTCAAGTTATCATTCCCACAGGCATAAATGTGTTCATTGAGGCGGGTGTCGAGGTTTCTTGCTGTTTCACCTCATATATCTTGTCGCATCCTCCACAGGGTATAGTGTAAACCCCTGCATTGACTGGTTCATGGTGCTTGGATTTTGTCCCGGTTAGAACATTTATTGAAGTGCTGGAAGCGATGGCGACTCTGGTGTTAGCTTGTGAAAGTACTTTAGAAACGTTCAGTGCAACCTGGCTGTTGGGGAAA
>NW_026505293.1:0-17500 GCF_026875155.1 Cherax quadricarinatus
CCCCCTGGAAAGCTCACCCATCACATTATGTAAATTTTTTAATTTTTGGGTAAATTGAGTTTTTATGAATAAAGTAAAAAGAAGAGAAAAAATCACTGCTTCGTTAAGTCCATAGCACTAAAAATTTTATTATATCTGGTGTTGGAAAATTATTAAAACTTAATTAGAATTTCGATCACCTTGACGGGAATTTTTTACCTGGAGTTTACCTGGAGAGAGTTTCGGGTCAACGCCCCCGCGCCCGGTCTGTGACCAGGCCTCCTGGTGGATCAGGGATCAGGGTAAAATTATATATAGCAACACGTTTATTTACCTTCTATTTCTTGGAAAGTAAACACAACTTAGAGGTGTATTTCTGGGAATAACTTGAAAACAGGGGGGAGTGATGGTAAGAGATGAATGATGAGAGAGAACTTCTGAAGTTTGTCATGGTAAATGAGGTTGTGGTGAAGGTGTGAGTGCCAGCACAGGTTATGGTGAAGGTGTGAGCGTCAACACAGGTTATGGTGAAGGTGTGCGTCAACAAAAGGTTGTGGTGAAGGTGTGAGCGTCAACACAGGTTGGGGTGAAGGTGTGAGAGTCAACACAGGTTGTGGTGAAGGTGTGAGAGTCAACACAGGTTGTGGTGAAGGTGTGAGCGTCAACGCAGTTGTGTGAAGGTGTAAGCACCAACACCGCTGCAGAATCTAGAACTTTAATCATCAAGCAAAGTTCGCAAATAGGTTACTATTATTATTATTAAAGATAGCCGGTATTCTCCCGGCCCGGGCCTTTCCAAATGGTGGTCCGGCCTTGCTCCCTCTTTAGGGAGTGTCTGAGACCTAAGTCTCCCATGGGAGGAGGCACAAGGACCTCCTCATCTTTGGGACCAACTGTCCCCAGTCCTAGCCAAAAAGCTAGGCCTCTCTGGTCTGCCATCCCCCGCCCCAAGGGGGCTAATGTGAATGACAGTCTTGTGAGCTACAAGCTCCGGCTCAGGCACCTACCCTACCCTAAAAGGGGCTGGGCATGGTGTCGATCACTCCGCAAATAGGTGAAAACACATTCAATATTACTTAGTCAATAGCTGTTTTGTCAGATGGAGTTAAGACATCACAGTTTAAATTACTCTCCGAACAGAAAGTCCTCACATGTCCTCCAGAGTGTAGGTACCGTACTTCCCAACTACAGAATCCCAACATAGTGTTGTTGCCACCACGCTACCATACTCTGGAAGCTTACGCTAATTTCTCCTGCTGCTGAGCTAAAGATTTCCCACTCCGTGGCTTGCCTTGCATTGTTAGGATCGACTTTTAGAATCAACGTGGGTGGAGTTTTCGTTTTGCATATCTGCACTACAGTGGAATCGGAATGTTTTGAATAACGGCTTATCGTATCATTTCTTATTTAATCCTCCCCTTTGTGACACAGCCAAGATAGGAGAGTTTCTCTCTGTCTGTCTGTGTGTCTCTTTCACTGCCCTCTGTCTGTCTGTCTGTCTGTCTCTCTCTCTCTCTCTCTCTCTCTATCTCTATCTCTCTCTCACACATGTCTCACAATACAATAATAAAGCAGGAAAACATGCACAATAAGTATTTTACGAAAGTTCAACAGTATCACCTATGGATTAGAGCTGAATACAAACTCTGTGGCTTGTCGAACTTCATAAATAAACACACTGCGACACACGTGTATAACACTCTGTGTTGCAACCCCTGAATGGTTACAATGTATATAAATGTATAAATGTATATGTATATAATGTATTTCCTTTTCATATAATTTTATTTTGTTATATTTGGATATAGCTTCATCTTTCATTAGGGGTTCGCCGTACTTCCGCCCGGTTTTCTTCTCCATATGGTGAACCCGGCTGTGGCCCCCCCGGTTGGGGTGTTGTCATTTTCCCTTCTTTCTTCTGTCCCTTCTTTTTGGGCCCTCCGGGTGGGGGAACATCTCTTTTGGGCGGCGACTCCCCGGAGGGGAGTGTCATCTCGCTTCTCATCTTCATCAGCCCGGCGTCACTTGGTCTTCATCAGCAGGCGTCCACTTGGGCTTCATCGGCATGCGATAATAGCTAAATCGTAAATATATTGCTTTATATTATTTTTGACTTAGTTACTTTTGTTAGGTAGGATGTAACATATTATTATTCTCATAGTTCAAGTCTTGATTTTTCTAACTACTGTAATTATCGCTGGTGGTTCGTTACTCTGCCGGGTTCTCGTTGTTGCTGAGCAGCAACCGTCCACGGAGCTATCACGTGATAGAGGGGGGGGGGGTGTTCTCACCTCGCCTGAAGTATTCAAATCTAGTCTAGACTCGCTTGGTGGTTGGATGTATTCTAAACAAGAGAAGCCTAAATCTCTCTTATTGGCCCTTGTTGGAAGATCGTCCCCTTTCTTATTATTGTTGTTATTCTGGAGACTCGGTTCACCGAACATTGTATAGACTTAGGATTTTCGACGTTGTATTGAGGTTGTGTGTCCCATAGACACTCTGAGCAACTCAGGTCCTAAAGCTGTAGCTTCTGACCTAACTTGTACTGGTATCTGTGTACGGTCACAGTCGGGGATTTTTTATGCTGAACTTAGATTCAAGTAGTATGGATTTGTGTGACTTTTGTGGAGGATCTGCTGAGGTCCCTACTTATGTCGTTATATTACTCCTTGATCCTGATTTGTCGAAGTTGCTTGTTATATTGCTATGGGCTAGCATTTTTTTTAAATGTTCAAGCAGACTGTTCTGATTGCCAGTCGTCAAGAACTTAGTTTATGAGAGGACTTTGTCAGTCACTTGTTTAAGTCTAGTCGAGTCGTGAGACATAGCGAACTACTTAGAGCACTTACACACTACACCAAACTTACTTGTACAATATTTGTAATATCTTATTAAATGTTAATGTACCAGACGGTACTTAAAATTATAAATGTGATATGTGCTTTCAGCACAATAATACTGTACACGAGAGAAGTGATTCTTCTTATTTTGTTTGAATTGTTTTAATTTAATTTAATTTGATAATTTACCTCTAGACTATAAATCAATAAATTTATTAAATTTAATTTCTCTAGTTAGTACCTACCAGTTGTAATCCTAAGCACTAATAATTCTTTTGAATTCTAATGATAATTGGACCAGGATACTGACTAATTGCTACAAAAAACCCAGTAACAGGCTGGATGCTAGAAGGGGAGTCCTTTCTAGTATTCATTGGAGATCTCTAAGCTTTTTTGAATGGCGTTTTTTGTAACACTCTGAAACACGCATGTAAAAACACTCAGCAATATACACTGCTGATGGACTTCATAATCCTCTTCATAAGATCTGAACCTCATTGAAATAGGATATTATAGACTTTAAAAATTTAAAAAAATTTTTAAAAAAAAAAAAAAAAAAAATCCATTACAAAACACACAAAAAAAAAACAACACACAAAACCACACACACACACACAAAAAACACACACACACCCCACCCCACACACACACAACAAAAAAAATTTAAATAAAATTTATATAATATATAAATATATAAATATATATATAATATAATAAAATATTATATTTGTGTGTGTATGGCCTCCTGAGGAGAGGCCAAAACATGTTTTCTCATTTCAACTGTATTGTCATGCTCGGTCAGTTTCCCAAGTGCATGTCGTCAAATATGGAAAATAATTTTTTAAGGGGAAAAAAATTTAAAGTAAATGTAAAAATTTTAAAAAAACGAAGGAATTTGAAGATATAAAAAATAAAATTTTATTTTTCCTGCTATTGTAAAACTATACAGGTTCTGAATTTGGTAAAGTAACGGGCCCATACTAGCGCGACGGTCTGGAGTTTTGAAGCTCTCTGACCGGGGGTTTTCAAAACCCACCCGGGGTTGGGTTTTGTGAGAACACTATGTTTTTAAATGTTATATTACCCAAAATTCCCTTTTAATGTAAAGACTAGAAATGTAATCAGATAAACAGTCTTCACGGGTCCGGGTGACATCACCCACATATTCCTTAAATTTCCCCCTAGAAATGGGCTACTTTCCCAAGATTGTCTATCCCAAAAAAATTTACGTAAACTATTTCAGAAAGTAAGGGACTAATTACTCTCTCTTTTTTCTTTATATATATCATCCTATTTTGAACTGAAAAAAACATAGGATGGGGATAGTCTTCACCCAGAAATTAGCATGTGTCCTTTTTTTTAAGTCCCCTTAAAACTTTTTTTTTGGTATTGTACACCAAGTTTCTGTTTTTTTTTTAATTTAAACTTTTTTTATTTTTTGGTATTGTACACCAGTACGTAATAGCTGTTTATTGCACCTATTTCACAAAAAAATATAAAGTTAAAGATCTACATAAAAAAAATCTAGCTAAATTTAAAATGAAAAATTTGAATCCCCTTTTCCCGTAGGTAATTGGGTAGGTATCCATTCCTTTGGGTCCATCTCTATGGATTTTTGCGCTTCCCCCCTCTGGTAAAATAATTATTATAATTTCGATTCCCAAAATGGTAAAAATTCTATTGAAAAATCACGAGGGTTACATAGAACAGAAAGTTATTTCACCTTAAAACCCTTGCATTAGTTTTCCTACCTTTCTATTTATGGACCTACGCTCAATGCGCCGAAATTTGCAAGTCTTAAATAAGACATAGTTAAACGTTTTAAAATTTTAAAATTCCGAGAAAATCGTCCGGGGATGAAGATGAAGAGTCGAGAGAAATTTGGGAAGGGAAAATTTTGTAAATGCTGGAAAGCAATTACGACGGAGCAAAAAATATATATATATATATATATATTATATATAAAATATATATATATAATATATATATATTATATATATATATATATATATATATATAAAAGACTGTTGAGTAGACTTCAGATGTACATGTTTATAGGGGGGCCCACAGATATATCAGATCACTTTCTAGTTGTAGCTACACTGAGAGTAAAAGGTAATGGGTACAAGGAGAATAGAAGCATCAGGAAGAGAGAGGTGAAGGTTTATAAAACTAAAAGAGGAGGCAGTTAGGGTAAGATATAAACAGCTATTGGAGGATAGATGGGCTAATGAGAGCATAGACAAGGGGGTCGAAGAGGTATGGGGTAGGTTTAAAAAAGTAGTGTTAGAGTGTTCAGCAGAAGTTTGTGGTTACAGGAAAGTGGGTGCGGGAGGGAAGAGGGGCGACTGGTGGAATGATGATGTGAAGAGAGTAGTAAGGGAGAAAAAGTTAGCATATGAGAAGTTTTTACAAAGTAGAAGCGATTGCAAGGAGGGAAGAGTAAAATGGAGAAAAAGAGAGAGGTTAAGAGGTGGTGAAGCAATGTAAAAAGAGAGCAAATGAGAGAGTGGGTGAGATGTTATCAACAAATTTTGTTGAAAATAAGAAAAAGTTTTGGAGTGAGATTAACAATTTGAGAATTTCTAGAGAACAAATGGATTTGTCAGTTAAAAATAGGAGAGGAGAGTTTATTAAATGGAGAGTTAGAGGTATTGGAAGAGGGAGGGAATATTTTGAGGAATTGTTAAATGTTGATGAAGATAGGAAGCTGTGATTTCGTGTATAGGGAAAGGGAAAGGAACAACATCTTGTAGAGAGTGAGGCAGAGCCAGTTGTGAGTGGGGGGGAAGTTCGTGAGGCAGTAGGTAAAATGAAAGGGGGTAAGGCAGCCGGGATTGATGGGATAAAGATTGAAATGTTAAAAAGCAGGTGGGGATATAGTTTTGGAGTGGTTGGTGCAATTATTTAATAAATGTATGGAAGAGGGTAAGGTCCCTTTAGGGATTGGCAGAGACCATGCATAGTTCCTTTGTATAAAGGCAAAGGGGATAAAAGAGAGTGCAAAAAATTATAGGGGGATAAGTCTGTTGAGTATACCTGGCAAAGGTTATGTAGAGTTATTATTGAAAGAATTAAGAGTAAGACGGAGAATAGGATAGCAGATGAACAAGGAGGCTTTAGGAAAGGTTGGGGGGTGTGTGGACCAGGTGTTTACAGTGAAACACATAAGTGAACAGTATTTAGATAAGGCTAAAGAGGTCTTTGTGGCATTTATGGTTTTGGGAAAAAAGCGTATGACAGGGTGGATAGGGGGGCAATGTGGCAGATGTTGCAGGTGTATGGTGTAGGAGGTAGGTTATTGAAAGCAGTGAAGAGTTTTTACGAGGATAGTGAGGCTCAAGTTAGAGTATGTAGAAAGAGGGAAATTATTTCCCAGTAAAAGTAGGCCTTAGACAAGGATGTGTGATGTCACCGTGGTTGTTTAATATATTTATAGATGGGGTTGTAAGAGAAGTAAATGCGAGGGTCTTGGCAAGAGGCGTGGAGTTAAAAGATAAAGAATCACACATAAGTGGGAGTTGTCACAGTTGCTCTTTGCTGATGACACTGTGCTCTTGGGAGATTTTGAAGAGAAGTTGCAGAGATTGGTGGATGAATTTGGTAGGGTGTGCAAAAGAAGAAAATTGAAAGTGAATACAGGAAAGAGGTAAGGTTATGAGGGTAACAAAAAGATTAGGTGATGAAAGATTGGATATCAGATTGGAGGGAGAGAGTATGGGGGAGGTGAATGTATTCAGATATTTGGGAGTGGACGTGTCAGCGGATGGGTCTATGAAAGATGAGGTGAAACATAGAATTGATGAGGAGAAAAAAAGTGAGTGGTGCACTTAGGAGTCTGTGGAGGGCAAAGAACTTTTTCCCTTGGAGGCAAAGAGGGGAATGTATCAGAGTATAGTTTTACCAACGCTCTTATATGGGTGTGAAGCATGGGTGATGAATGTTTGCAGCGAGGAGAAGGCTGGAGGCAGTGGAGATGTCATGTCTGAGAGCAATGTGTGGTGTGAATATAATGCAGAGAATTCGTAGTTTGGAAGTTAGGAGGAGGTGCGGGTTTACAAAACTGTTGTCCAGAGGGCCCTGAGGAAGGTTTTTTGAGGTGGTTCGGCAATGTGGGAAGAATGGAGCGAAACAGAAAATGACTTCAAAGAGTGTATCAGTCTGTAGTGGAAGGAAGGCGGGGTAGGGGGTCGGCCTAGGAAAGGTTGGAGAGAGGGGGGTAAGGAGGTTTGGTGTGCGAAGGGGCTTGGACTTCCAGTAGGCATGCTTTGAGCGTGTTTTGATAGGAATGAATGAGACAAATGGTTTTTTAATACTTGCCCTTGCTGTTGGAGTGTGAGCAAAGTAAATTTATGAAGGGGTTCAGGAAACCGCGGGCCGGACTTGAGTCCTGGAAAATGGAATACAGTGCCTGCATCTGAAGGAGGGGTGTTAATGTTGCAGTTTAAAAACTGTAGTGTAAAGCACCCTTCGGGGCAAGACAGTGATGGAGTGAATGATGGTGAAAGTTTTTCATTTTCGGGCCACCCTGCCTTGGTGGGAATCGGCCAGTGTGATAATAATAAAAAAAAACTATACTCTATCAACAAGTATTTTTTAAAACTGGTAAAAACTCAGTTATTTATACTAGACCCTTTACACAGGTTAAAACATCAAAATAATTTGAAAATAAAAGAAATAAAAAATTTGATGTAAATAAAGGAGCTCTATTGGTCATTCAGAGTAATGCAGGGGAAAGGGGAGTATGTGTACCGTGACACCGTATAAGTGTCCATCATACCTCTACTTCTGGTTTATTTAACTCTAAAGGGAATAAAACGCCATATTTTTACTGTCTTCAATATATGTATTGGCGTGGAAACGCTCACTGGTTGGGCGGAACATCTCCGTTTTAAAGACACTTAGGAGTTGCTCCACACGTGTCTTTTCTTATCAGAGACTTAACACTGTCAATGGGTTACTAGGTGTTAATACTTTGGTATAGTTTGGGGGCTGCATAATGCTGGCGTAAGGTGCTAAGTGGTCGTGGTGAGTCTCGGGCACAAGTGTTTACTGGTTAATGGGGCTTTAGCTTGACGACTACTCAAGGGTCATTAAGGCTGCACGTCGTCTCTTAACCAAAAGTCAAGATAATTTAATTCCTAAAGTTGGGTATTTATTATGAATATTCTTTTCTTCCTGTGGGTGATGAGAGAGATGATTAATTATGCTGATGATGATGATGACGGGCAGGGTGATAATGCTAAGGGTAACAATGATAATGAGGAAGGTGGTGATAATCATATTTAAGGGGTAGTACGAGAGAAGGTGCTGATAATATTGACAAAATGGTGAGGCAGTAATGACAGATGGTGGTGAAAAAGATAATGAAGAAGATAATGATGATAATATTGAGGATGATAACGAGGATACCTTTATCTTTGTGTCCCGAAAGATCAAATCTTTGCAGTGGGGAAGTGTGAGGAAGGCAGTTGCTGATCTATCTTTTGGCCATGTGGGTTTCTGGCTCTGGCTCACACCCTTCAAACCCGGCTCACACCTTGCTCCTGGCTCTCCTACACCTGCCTGCTCTCACAGGTAAGTCCTGACTCCTCGCGCACATCCATATATTTTATCTGGCTACAGCTATATGAAATATCCCGTAGAAAGCGGTAACCTGATACAATATGTATTAATGTGGATTTGAGTGGTGGACGAGATGAATGTGATATACCTTTTCATTGTGGCAAGTATGTGAAGGTTCGTGTAACAGAGGGGTTTAAAAGGCACCAAAAGTTGTGTAGGAGCAAATCTTTCCGCTGTTGTGTTAGCCAATTATGTCAATTATAGAATTTTTTAAAAGTAGACCAATTAAAAATATAATTTATTAAGAACTTATATATAATATATATATAAAATATATATATATTTATATATATATATATATATATATATATATATATAATTATGTGTGTGGTTGTGTGTGTGTGTGTTTTGTTGTGTGTGTCACTTATAAGACAGCCACTTATAAATAGAACTTTTGAAGCAATATATAAACTAAGTGGCATTGCTTGCCTCTCTTGGGTTATTAATCTTATTTTTCTCCTGACATTGTATACAATGTCTTTCCTCCTATATCACCTTACGTCATTATAATGATTGCTCTATTCCTTCTTGCATTGTCCTTCTCCGTGAAATGGGTTGACTCTTTTCCAATGGCTTTTATCATAACTTTTCTGATTTTCTGTTTTAGTCAATTATCCTCATTTACTATATTAAAAATGCATAAGTATCATTAATATTACCAGATGTTTATCTCAGTCTTTCCAAAATCCCTCATTACCAGCAGTTAGTTAACGGTAATCTTCAAGTTCGTCCATAATGCCCATCAGATTTTCACAGATCGATTAAAGTGACAGAGTGTATGTGTACTCACGTATTTGTGGTTGCAGGGGTCGAGTCTTAGCTCCTGGCCCCGCATCTTCACCGGTTGCTACTAGGCCCTCTCTCTCCCCGCTCCATGAGCTTTATCAAACCTCGTCTTAAAACTGTGTATGGTTCCTGCCTCCACTACGTCATTTTCTAGGCTATTCCACTGCCTTACAACTCTATGACTGAAGAAATACTTCCTAATATCTCTCTGACTCATTTGTGTCTTCAACTTCCAATTGTGGCCTCTTGTTTCTGTGTCTCCTCCTGGAACAATCCTGTCTTTGTCCACCTTTTCTATTCCAAGCGTATTTTATATGTCGTTATTTATGTCTCCCCTTACCCTCCTGTCCTCCAGTGTCATCAGGGCCCATTTCCCTTAATCTTTCTTCATAGGACATTCCCCTTAGCTCTGGAACTAACCTTGTCGCAAACCTTTGTACTTTCTCTAGTTTCTTGACGTGCTTTATCAAGTGCGGGTTTCCAAAAGGTGCTGCATACTCCAGTATGGGTCTGACATATACGGTGTACAGTGTCTATGAACGATTCCTTACTAAGGTATCGGAATGCTGTTCTAGGTTGCCAGGCGCCCATATGCTGCAGCAGTTATCTGATTGATGTGTGCTTCCGGAGACATGCTTGGTGTTATACTCACCCCAAGATCTTTCTCCTTGAGTGAGGTTTGCAGTCTTTGGCCACCTAGCCTATACTCTGTCTTGGTTTCTGTGCCCTTCCCCTATCTCGTGACTTTGTATTTGGCAGGATTAAATTCGAGAAGCCATTTGCTGACCAGGTGTCCAGTCTGTCCAGGTCTCTTTGAAGTCCTGCCTGGTCCTCATCTGATTTAATTCTCCTCATTAACTTCACATCATCTGCAAACAGGGACACTTCTGAGTCTAACCCTTCCATCAGTCGTTCATATATACCAAAAATAGCACTGGTCCTAGGACCGACCCCTGTAGGGCCCCGCTCGTCACAGGTGCCCACTGTGATACATCATTAGTACCATGACTCGTTTTTTGCCTCCCTGTCAGGGATTCTCTGATCCATTGCAGTGCCCTTCCTGTTATATGCGCCTGATTTCTCTAGCTTCTGCACTAATCTCTTGTGAGGGAAATGTGTCAAAGGCCTTCTTGCAGTCCAAGAAGATGCAATCAACCCACCCCCCTCTCTCGTGTCTTACTTCTGTTATTTTATCATAAAACTCCAGAAGGGGTTTTTGACACAGGATTTGCCTTTCATGAATCCGTGCTGGTTGGCATTTATACTCTTGTTCCGTTCCGGGGCTCCACCACTCTCCTGATAATCTTCTACATAACTTTGCATACTATACACGTCAATGACACAGGTCTATAGTTTAGTGCCTCTTTTCTGTCTCCTTTTTTAAAAATGGGAACTACATTTGCCGTCTTCCATACCTCAGGTAGTTGCCCAGTTTCCAGGGACGTGTTGAAGATTGTGGTAACTGGCACGCACAACATATCTGCCCCCTCTCAAAGGGAAACCATGGGGAGATGTTGTCGGTCCCTTTGCCTTTGAGGTACGATGTTCCTTAGCAGTTTCTTCACCTCCTCCTCATCTGTATGTATGTCGCCCCAACACTTGTTGGTGTATTCCTTGCTGGTGTCCCCCTTTCGTCTGTCCCCCAGAGTCCTTCCTGTCTCTACTGTAAATATTTCCTTAAATTTCTCGTGTTGAGCTCCTCACATACCTTTTTGATCGTTTCTTGGGGAGTTCCCCACCTTCTTTCCTCAGCCTTATCACCGGGGTCCTTGACTGTTGTCTTCCTCCAAATTGTGGCTATACAGCAGTTTCGGGTCAGATTTGACTTTCGATGCTATGTCGTTTTCATACTGTCGCTGGGCCTCCCTCCTTATCTGTGCATACCGTTTCTGGCTCTTCACTAATCTCCTTGTTTTCCTGGGTCCTATGCCTCCTGTACCTTTTTCCATTCTCTGTTGCACTTAGTTTTTGCCCCCTACACCTTCGGGTAAACCAAGGACTCGTTTTGGTCTTCCTTATTTCTGTTTCCCTTTTGGGGAAAAAAACCTTTTCCTCTGCCCCCTTGCACTTTTTTTGCCCATATTCCATCATCTCGTTTACTGATTTTCCTACCATTTCTCTGTCCCACTGAACCTCTGCAGGAAGTTTCTCATCCCGTGTAGTCCCCGTTTTATAGTTTGGCCTGTCCCTTCAGTTCCTGTTACCTTCTCCACTTGTAACTCTACTATATAATCAAAACTCAGAACCACGTGATCGCTAGCTCCAAGGGGCCTCCGTAAGTGTGTGTGTGTGTGTGTTGTGTGTGTGTGTGTGTGTGTTTTGTGGGTTGTGTGTGTGTGTGTGTGTGTGTGGTGTGTGTGTGGAGTGTGTGTGTTTTGTGTGTGTGTGTGTTTTGTGTGTGTGTGAATAAAAAAAATAAATAGAACACTAGTTTAAAAATTCACTTCCAATTGCAAGGTTGATCTTCATACCTAGAAGGGGAGAGAATGAAGCTGGGTAATTGCTCACTCTCACGGATGCCTCGCCAAGGGAACTAAGGGCCTCGGACTTTAGTTTAAATAAAATTTTTGACCTTTGACTGTGATTAAGCCTTGAGCTATATAATTAATTATAATCGAAAAAATCTTTTACGAGTGCAAAGAGTTTTTAAAGGAGTTTATAAGTTAAAACACGAAATATAAAAGTATGCTTCAATGTCTAGAATCATTTAGCAGTAAAATCATCTGTCTCTCAGTTTTCCCTACCATTGGGGTGTGGAAGGGAAAGTTTGTTAAATATTTTGCACTGATAGGATTGCTGGTCTTTTCCTCTCCGTCTTATGAAAGATGGTAAGTAAAATCAAACAGAATTCTTCATGCAGCCCACTGCACATTTATCATTTTTTGTATGTTTCCTAATAGGTTAGGTTAGGAAAGGTTCGTCGGGAAAAACAAGACAGGTGTTTCCTGACGCGAGTCTTAGTCATATATACACAATCACAGAAAAACAGGAAATATCACAATATACAGAACAACCACTGTGAAAAAACTGATGTCCAAGCGCTTTTGTGATTTTCACATTACATACATGTCAGTTACCCACTGTTAGCCGAACACTGATGGCCGAAAACTGTTGGCCACACACACACGGTGTTAGCAAGCGTGGTCACCAGCACATCCATCACGGAGTCAGTCAAGCCTCAGGACCAGACTTCACTGCCTCCCCAGCCAGCTTCTCTTCGACCATAACTTCCAATTTCAATACGAAAAAAGAATTACCCTGCATTAACAGATTTAAAATAATTTTGAACTGTTCATATTTTTAATGATAATGTGAGATATTTCATACGTCGATGACGTGGTTAGGTTCCCAGAATCCCATCGCCAAGATGATTAAACTTGATGAAGCCCAACTTAGAGAGAAAATTAGTAACAATAACAGCATGTTCTACAACTTGTAGATGAATACGACACTTAAGCAGCGAATGGATACCTTTTTCTCACAAATGTTTCGCCCTCTCAGCAGGCTTCATAAATTTACTGCAGAGCCCTGAAGTGGTACAACAGTTGAAGACATCGCCACATGTGACCGGGATCCGCTAACTTAAGTAAGAGCCAGGTCCATTAGGTGTGCTACAGACTTAGCAAGTTGTAGAAGACAGGAAGACAAATACAGCAGTTATAGACACGGTCACAGATGACCGGAACCCACTAGTGGAAGTAGAGCTACAAGTTAGCAATATAGTTGTAAGAGATATTCTCTGCGCTAAGATTTCACAGAGTTGCTGTGCCAGACAAGTATTACGTCAAAGATATAAAATGCCGACATGTTCATGAATAAGATGAAAGTTCAAAACAGCTTAGATACTACAGTAGCAGGCACTGTAGCCTACTCCAAATCCAAATTATTATTATTATTATTATAATCATGGGGGAGCGCTAAACCCGTAGGATTATACAGCGCATGTGGGGGATAGAAGGTATTCAGGCTCAATTCAGGGAACCGGAGCACAAATCCAATTCCCTAGATCAAGAGCCCCTCACCAGCGTCAAGGAACCTCCCTTGAGGGGATCCAAATCCAAATTACTATTTGGAGGGCAGGCTAAATAATTTATGGAATACAATCTTTTTACCAATTATTACTTGAAGTAACAGTTCGAAATTTAAGGTTAGACACCAGTGACATCACTGACATATAATCATATATGTAATCGTATATAATTTTACATTTTATGGGGTTAAATAAATCTAAACCTCATCCCAGCTCGTTAATTTAATTAATTATCTTGGAAAGATTCTGTTGCGACAGCTCGAAATGGAGAAAGAATATTTAGGTCGTCAGGAGAAATGGGAGAATTTCTCCTGACGCTGGTCAGAGCCATGTGATGGCCAGCTCCGTGGAGCTTAGAGCCAAGCCAGAAGTGGCGAGACATTAGCGAGATGGGATCTATTGTTAACAAATATATTGTATATTTCGACCCCTTTCTTGGATCCTCGTTCAACTGAAGAGGATCGCAGAAGTGGGTCGAATATACAGATCAATTGATCTTCTGAGTTTCTGTTCCCATGTGGGTTATTATTGAGGATATATATATATATATATAATATATATATATAATATTATATATATATATATATAATATATATATATAAATATATATATATATGTCGTGCCGAATAGGCAGAACTTGCGATCTTGGCTTAAAAAGCAACGCTCATCTTGCCCTATAGGACAAGTGAAAAATTTTTGTATGCAATAATTTCGCCAAAATCATTCTGAACCTAACAAGAAAAATATATTTCACTGTATTTGTTTAGTTTTAAATTACTGTAAACAAATCTAAAATATATTTAGTTGGGTTAGGCTAAAATAAATTGCACTTGTTATAATAAGGTTAGGTAAGTTTTCTAAGTTCCTTTTGGTGCAAAATTATAAATTTTTACATCAACATTAATGAAAAATATATATCTTTAAACGTATAAGAGAAAATTTTAGAAAGGACTTAATTTTAAATGAGTTCTTGCTAAATGACCAGTTTTACACATTCGGCACGACATATATATATATATATATATATATAAATATATACTTTATATATATATATATATATATAATTATATATATATATATATATATATATATAATTATATATATATATAAATATATATATAAAAATTATACATATATATATATATATATAATATATATATATATATATATATATATATTTTATATATTATATATTTTATATATATATATATATATATATTGTTGGTAGTAGGTTGGTAGACAGCAATTACCCAGGGAATTTACTACCGTCCTGCAAATGACTGTGAAACAGAAACCTGTAACTGTTTTGCATGAGGGGTAGGTTGCTGGTTTCTTTTTTCGGGCTCATAAACACGCTAAGATAACAGGGATATCTTGCTACTCCTACTTACACTTTGGTCACATTCACAGACACGCACATGCATTTTATATATAACATACATCTAGGTTTTTTTCCTTTTTCTAAAATAGCTCTTTTCCTCTTTTTTTCTTCTATTGTCCATGGGGAAGTGGAAAAGAATCTTTCCTCCGTAAGCCATGCGTGTCGTATGAGGCGACTAAAATGCCGGAGCAATGGGCTAGTAACCTCTTCTCCTGTAGACATTTACTAAAAAAGAAAAGAAGAAAAACTTTATAAAACTAGGATGCTTAAATGTGCGTGGATGTAGTGCGGATGACAAGAAACAGATGATTGCTGAGTTATGAATGAAAAGAAGTTGGATGTCCTGGCCCTAAGCGAAACAAAGCTGAAGGGGGTAGGGGAGTTTCGGTGGGGGGAAATAAATGGGATTAAATCTGGAGTATCTGAGAGGTTAGAGCAAAGGAAAGGGGGTAGCAGTAATGTTGAATGATCAGTTATGGAAGGAGAAAAGAGAATATGAATGTGTAAATGCAAGAATTATGTGAATTAAAGTGAAGGTTGGATGCGAGAAGTGGGTCATAATAAGCGTGTATGCACCTGGAGAAGAGAGGAATGCAGAGGAGAGAGAGAGATTTTGGGAGATGTTAAGTGAATGTATAGGAGCCTTTGAACCAAGTGAGAGAGTAATTGTGGTAGGGAACCTGAATGCTAAAGTAGGAGAAACTTTAGAGAGGGTGTGGTAGGTAAGTTTGGGGTGCCAGGTGTAAATGATAAGGGACCCCTTTTGATTGAACTTTGTATAAAAAGGGGGTTTTAGTTATAGGAAATACATATTTTAAGAAAAAGAGAAAATAAGTATACAAGATATGATGTAGGGCGAAATGACAGTAGTTTGTTGGTTTATGTATTGGTAGATAAAAGACTGTTGAGTAGACTTCAGGATGTGCATGTTTATAGAGGGGCCACAGATATATCAGATCACTTTCTAGTTGTAGCTACACCGAGAATAAAAGGTAGATGGGATACAAGGAGAATAGAAGCATCAGGGAAGAGAGAGGTGAAGGTTTATAAACTAAAAGAGGAGGCAGTTAGGGTAAGATAAACAGCTATTGGAGGATAGATGGGCTAATGAGAGCATAGGGCAATGGGGTCGAAGAGGTATGGGGTAGGTTTAAAAATGTAGTGTTAGAGTGTTCAGCAGAAGTTTGTGGTTACAGGAAAGTGGGTGCAGGAGGGAAGAGGAGCGATGGTGGAATGATGATGTGAAGAGAGTAGTAAGGGAGAAAAAGTTAGCATATGAGAAGTTTTTACAAAATAGAAGCGATGCAAGGAGGGAAGAGTATATGGAGAAAAAGAGAGAGGTTAAGAGAGTGGTGAAGCAATGTAAAAAGGAGAGCAAATTAGAGAGTGAGTTTAGATGTTATCAACAAATTTTGTTGAAAATAAGAAAAAGTTTTGGAGTGAGATTAACAAGTTAAGAAAGCCTAGAGAACAAATGGATTTGTCAGTTAAAAATAGGAGAGGAGAGTTATTAAATGGAGAGTTAGAGGTATTGGAAGATGGAGGGAATAATTTTGAGGAATTGTTAAATGTTGATGAAGATAGGGAAGCTGTGATTTCGGTATAGGGCAAGGAGGAACAACATCTTGTAGGAGTGAGGAAAAGCCAGTTGTGAGTGTGGGGGAAGTTCGTGAGGCAGTAGGTAAAATGAAAGGGGGTAAGGGCCCAGCCGGGATTGATGGGATAAAGTTAGAAATGTTAAAAAGCAGGTGGGGATATATTTTTTGGAGTGGTTGGTGCAATTATTTAATAAATTGGGGAAGAGGGTAAGGTACCTAGGGATTGGCAGAGAGGCATGCATAGTTCCTTTGTATAAAGGCAAAGGGGAAAAAAGAGAGTGCAAAAATTATAGGGGATAAGTCTGTTGAGTATTCCTGCAAAGTGTATGGTAAGTTATTATTAAAGAATTAAGAGTAAGACGGAGAATAGGATAGCAGATGAACAAGGAGGCTTTAGGAAAAGTAGGGGGTGTGTGGACCAGGTGTTTACAGTGAAACATATAAGTGAAAAAGCATTTAGATAAGGCTAAAGAGGTCTTTGTGGCATTTATGGATTTGGAAAAGGCGTATGACAGGGTGGATAGGTGGCAGATGTTTTCAGGTGTAGGTGTAGGAGTAGGTTACTGAAAACAGTGAAAGGAGTTTTTTACGAGGATAGTGAGGCTCAAGTTAGAGTATGTAGGAAAAAAGGGAAATTATTTCCAGTAAAACTAGGCCTTAGACAAGGATGTGTGATGTCACCGTGGTTGTTTAATATATTTATAGATGGGGTTGTAAAGAAGTAAATGCGAGGGTCTTGGCAAGAGGCGTGGAGTTAAAAGATAAAGAATCACCACCTAAAGTGGGGGGTTGTCACAGTTGCCCCTTTGCTGATGATACTGGGCTCTTGGGAGATTATGAAGAGAAGTTGCAGAGATTGGTGGATGAATTTGGTAGGGTGTGCAAAAGAAGAAAATTGAAAGTGAAAAACAGGAAAGAGTAAGGTTATGAGGATAACAAAAAGATTAGATGATGAAAGATTGGATATCAGATTGGAGGGAGAGAGTATGGAGGAGGTGAATGTATTCAGATATTTGGAGTGGATATGTCAGCGGATGGTCTATGAAAGATGAGGTGAATCATAGAATTGATGAGGGGAAAAGGGTGAGTGGTGCACTTAGGAATAGAATAACTTCAAGAGTGTATCAGTCTGTAGTGGAAGGAAGGCGGGGTAGGGGTCGGCCTAGGAAAGGTTGGAGGGAGGGGGTAAAGGAGGTTTTGTGTGCGAGGGGCTTGGACTTCCAGCAGGCATGCGTGAGCGTGTTTGATAGGAGTGAATGGA
>NW_026505293.1:22500-53516 GCF_026875155.1 Cherax quadricarinatus
GAATGGAGACTAATGGTATTTGGGACCTGACGATCGTTGGAGTGTGAGCAGGGTAATATTTAGTCAGTGGATCCACCCCCACGTCACGGGGGTGGGTGGAAGAGGTGGGATGTGTAACTAGATGGTGAGTGAACACATTTGGTTCGCAGTGCCATACCCACATTGTTCATAGTGTACATGGGGAAACAAATAAGGTTATGTGTATTGTAAGACAGTGTGAACAATATATAGTGCGCAAGTCCATGTGTATTGTACTTCCCGGGATAACCCCACTCAACAACCTGCGCCTCCCCCACCTAATTCCCAGGAGAAGTTTTCCCCTTCCCCTCCCAGCCCCTCAAACTCCACCAGGCCACCATGTCAAGTTCACTACCTTCCACGCACCATACCCACCCGCATGTCATATTCAACTACTTTTGTCTAGTCTAGCAGATGGATGCCAACCAGGAGGAAAGCAAGCAGCCAGGGATAATGGAACGGTTGGCAATACTAGGGAGAGGCAAGTGTCGGTCATGCTTACCAATTCGTTGTCTCAACTCGAATGGTTTCCTCACCGCAAACACGGAAGTTGCCCTGGTTCTGGGTGTCCTCCTGTGGAAAAAGTGATGATCCAGAGCCACCTCTGGCACCTGAAACAATCTCAAACAGGATTTCATTCATCAGACATTCTCTTGGAAGCAATTAGAGCAACAGGTACCAGGACACTCACACATGTTCCCAAAGCAAGCCCGTCCACACGCAGCTGGGGGTGAAACTTAAAGTCATCGGAAAAAAAGTAAAACGATGGTTCCCACTATCTTTAAATGCCTCACAAACATCGTTGGCATGGCTCAACTTGCTACTTTTGGCAAATGTCCTGCCATAGTGTGCGGAAAGAAGGGGGAAAGAGGGCTAGCCTCAATGATAAATTAAATATTTTGAGATTTCCTAGAGTTGACTAACCTCATTTCGCCTTCACCGTCAACACAAAAAAGGAAGAGGCGAACCCCACTCACTTACTGACCAGGGAAAAAGTCAGAGTCCAGGTGAGCCAAGAAAATTGAAGAGGGAAACCACAGTTGGGGGCAATAAGATTATTACCAGTGAAGATACAGTTGCCTCAGGGATGCTGACACGGGCTGAGCACATAGAGGAAAGCACCTCTGCCAGGGACAACCAGTGGCTCCATACAGTTCCAACACTCTTCCCCACTATGGAAACATTGATAGTGAAGACTCAGACTTTACAAAGCAATAATGTCGTTCCCATATGGCTCTGATGGGGGTTACAAGGGAATACATCGGCCACAAGCATTTAAAGCGGAAATTGTTAATCAGTTATTGGGGGAAATTGCGAGGACACTGCTTTCAGAGATCACAAGGTTCGTCAACAAATTTAGCTGGTTCTGATTACCTGATGAATTAGACTTTCTTTTTTGGTGCAACACTTTGTGCACTTAAAAGAAAAAAAATGGAGGAATTCGGCCAATTGCATAGGCAACACTTCGCGCCTCGTTCCAAAGCTGCTGTCGAAGTATTCGTGCACAGGCAGCCATGATGCTTCAACTAAAACCAGTTGGCTTTGGGGTATCTCAAGGAGTGAAGCAGCGGTTCATGCAACAAGGGCGTATATCAACAACCTTCTGAGGGACATGCAGTGGTAAAATTAGGATTTCAAGGGAATGCGTTCAAACTCCTGATAAGGACGTGGTATTAGCAGCAGTACAAGACATTTCCCTGGTCTCTTCCCTTTTGTTTCAGATGGGATATAGCAAGGAATCAATGATTCTCTTTGGAGAGCATGAAATTAACATCATCGGAGGGTGTCCAACAAGGTGATCCTCTTGCACCTTTTCTATTCTGTATAGCAGTTAGGGAAAAATCACAGTCAGACTTGACCAGCGAGCTAAACATCTGGTTCTAGATGTTGGCAATCTAGCAGTACAAAGAGTCCCTCCTACATGACCTTACACAGTATGACACGGGGACAGGAAAGGGGTCTCATCCTGAATCAATCCAAATGTGAAACATCTCAGTCAGGGTCAACAAGTGATAAATGCAGTGAGATCAAAACTCCAGGAGCAGCAGTCATTGCCCCACAAATAGTGTCTTGCTAGGAGCACCTCTGGGACAGCAATGCCATTGACACAATTCTCAGGAAGAAATTGTGAAGAGTTAAGGAGAATGGAAACAACGGAAGAGGCCATTCTGGCACCCACGATGCCTTGTACCTTCTCACAAAGTGACTTGAGTCGCCCAGGTTGACATATTTCCTAAGATGTGCACCTTCATATGATAACCCTATATTGCACGAATATGACGTATTCTGAGGCAGATTTTACGAAGCTACTTAACCTTTACTCTAGAAGAGGGAAAGACAGGGGCAACAAACCACCAGGGCAAGTGGAACCAATGCTACACTTCCAGTCAGACTAGGAGGCATTGGTGTCGCAAGTCATCACAGATTGCGTTACCTGCTTTTTGTCCTCGTGTATTGCATACAGAGAGCTAGTAGCGCGATTCATCCCTGAACATCTTAGGACAACGATTGGGTCCATGGACCAAAATTTCATTGACGGAGCAATGATCTGGGATAATCTAACGGGCTCGGAAACCAGACCTGCTCCCCCTCAGCAACTAACAACAATCGCACTGGGATGGTCAAATAGTGGAAAATTTGCCTCACAATGCTTCAGAGTGGTGTCAGGGAAGGATAGAGCCGCCTCCTGGCAGTGAGAGCCCCCCTCATGCGGGGACCTTTCTGTTGGCTGTTCCCACTCCACCCAAACCTTGGACACACGTCTCGACCCAACAGACCTTCCGCATCGGTGATGCCTTCGACTTGCGCCCCTATTCTCGCCGAACACAGGTGTTTTGTGGCAGTGAAGCAGCAGACCGATTCGGGGACCTTGGTCTTGTGTGCCGGTAAATCCGAGGGAAAGATTGCAAGACATGAGGAGGTTAATAAATTATCAAGAGGAGCATCAAACAGATGGATCGCCAAGCAGTAGGGACCACCCAACTATGCAGTTCTGATTGGCAGCCAGATGCGGCCCCAGGTGAGTATCACCCTTCAAGGCCTGGACAGATGGGAAGCAAGTGGTGTGGGACTACTACATGTGCATCTAACTTGGCTGATACATATCTCCAATATACACCAGGGAGGAAGGAGGGGCAGCTGCCAGTTTCAGAGCTTCCCAGAATCATAGAAAATATGGAGAACTTGCCCATCATTATATGTTTGTTCCCATAGGCTCAGAGACCCTTGGCTCATGGAGGAAAGAGTGCATCTAAATTCCTTTAAGGAGCTGGGAAAAAGACTCATCAGGGGTAAAAAATGGGTCCCAGGGCAGATAGTTTTCCGTTCCAGCGGCTCAGTGCTGCTGTTTCAAAGGGGATTGCCTGCTGTATTTTGGGACACACGCCCTGTTCTGAGGAGCTGATGAGATTTTCGCCTTATAATCGGTGATACACACGTTATACATCATGTACCTTATATGGACCACTTTATATCAACAATGTAATCTCTTAAATTTCTGTTCATATTATGTAATAAAATATTCCTATTAGTAAAAAAAAAAATAATATATCAAAAGATGGGGTGGTAGGGGAAGTGGAATATTTCAAAACGGCTTCAGGTAGACAAATCCAAATATTCTTCCTTGAAGCTTTTTATCCACTTCTCCGAGGCTGTGGCCCCACAATTTTACACCAGAGGTGGACCCCATCCTATATTATATATATATATATATCTATATATTATATATTATATAGACTATATATATATATTTATATATATTCTATATATATATATTATATAATATATATATATATATATATATAATTATACTATATTTCAACAGTTCGGTCGCTCTCCCACCGATACTACTGCAGAAAACGATAAGACAGGAAAAACTCTGATTACTGTGTCACGATAGATAATCAAACTTAGTCATTGCTGCTTTTCTGTCTCCTTTAGTTCATGGATGAAGCTTCAAAGCAGAAGTTATCTGTCCCTTTTCATAAACTCCCTGAGATTATTTTTTTTAATAATAGTCTCGGTTATGAAAATCGATGAAGACAGGATTATAGGAGATAATCCAGGTAAACCGGAGATTACACGCAAACAAATTAAACAATCACAAATTCTAGGAGAAACTGGGGACTAAATCCTCAATAATATAGAAAGAAAATTCTTGTTCGTATAGGTGAGGCGTATATTAAATAATTAACGAAGGGGGAAAACCCTGTCCGCTTAAAATATTAAATTCCAGTAAAAAACCGAGCAAAAATCTTCATCACTTATAAGGAAATCATTTATTTTCTGGATATATGTTTTAGGGGTGAATAACTGGACTTTCAACTAACGAAGTGAACAATTATGTTTAAATTAAATTAAGGACCACAGATTCCTAATAGAGCTTTCCACTAAAATTAGTTACGTTTATTTTTTTATTAAGGTCTTACACCAACGCAAGTAACAGTGAGAGACTGTTAAATGTATAAACAGAAGGACGGACGAGGAGGCGAACTGTGAGATCCTAGGTAGACGCTTGACCTGATACACGCATGAACCACGGTACGATGCAGCGGCTGGACTGATACACGCATGAACCACGGTCGGAGGCAAGCGCTGGGCTCTGATACCCGCATGAACCACGGTACGAGGCAGCGCTGGAACCTGATACCCGCATGACCTCGGTACGTGGCAGCGCTGGGCATGATACACGCATGACAACCACGGTACGAGGCAGACGCTGGGCCTGATAACCGCATGAACCCAACGGTACGAGCAGCGCTGGACATGACCCGCATGAACCACGGACGAGGCAGCGCTGGACTCTGATACACGCATGAAACCACGGTCGAGGCAGCGCTGGGCTGATACCCGAATGAACCACGGTACGAGGCAGCGCTGGACATGAATTACCGCATGAAACCACGGTACGAGGCAGCGGGGCTAGGACTGATACCCGCATGAACCACGGTACGAGGCAGCGCTGGAACCGATACCCGCATGAACCACGGCACGAGCAGCGCTGGACCTGTTTACACGCATCAACCACGGTACGAGGCACCTGGACCTATACACGCATCAACACGGTACGTGGCAGCGTTTGGACCTGATACAGCATGAACCACGGTACGAGGCCAGCGTGGACCTGTAACGCATGAAACCACGGCATGGGCAGCGCTGGGCCTGATACACGCATGACCACGGTACGAGGCAGCGCTGGGGCCTGATACCCGCATGAACACGGTACGAGGCAGCGCCCTGGACCTGATACCTGCTGAAACAACGGTACGAGGCAAGCGCTGGACCTGATACCGCATGAACCACGGTACGAGGCAGCGCTCGGACCCTGTACCCGCATGAACACGGTACAGGCAGCGCTGGACCTGATACCCCGCATGAACCACGGTACGAGGCAGCGCTGGGCCTTGATACCCGTCATGAACCACGGACGAGGCAGCGTGGACCTGATACCCGCATGAACCACGGTACGAGGCAGCGCTGGACCTGATAACGCATGAACCACGGTACTGAGGCAGCGCTGGCACCTGATACACGGCATGAAACCACGGTCGAGGCAGCGCTGGACCTGATACACGCTGAAACACGTACGAGGCAGCGCAGGACCTGATACACGCATGAACCACGGTCGAGGCAGCGCTGGACCTGATACACGCATGGACACGGTACGAGGGCAGCGCAGGGACCTGGATACACGCATGAACCACGGTACGATGCAGCGCGGACTGCTACACGCATAACCACGGTTACGAGGCAGGCGCTGGACATGATACAGCATGAACCACGGTACGACGGCAAGCGCTGGACCTGATACCGCATGAACCACGGCATGGAGGCAGCGCTGGGCCTGATACCGCATTGAACCACGGTACGAGGGCAGCGCTGGAACTGATACCCCGCATGAAAACCACGGTACGAGGCAGCGTGGACCTGATACACGCATGAACCACCGGTACGAGGGCAGCGCTGACCTGATACCCGCATGAACCACGGTACGAGGGCAGCGCTGGAACTGATACACGCATGAAACCACGGTACGAGGCAGACGCTGGACCTGATACCAGCATGAACCACGGTAGAGCAGCGTGGACCTGATACCCGGCATGAACCACGGTACGAGGCAGCGATGGGACCTGATACACGCATGAACCACGGTCCGAGGCAGCGCTGGACCTGTTACACGCATGAACCACGGTACGAGGCAAGCGTGGGCCTGATACAACGCATGATACCACGGACGCGGCAGCGCTGGGCATGATACACAGGAATGAACACGGTACGAGGCAGCGCTGACTGATACACGCATGAACCACGGTAAGAGGCCGCTCGCGGTCCTGATACACGCATGAACCACGGTACGAGGCAGCGCTGGACCTGATACCGCATGAACCACGGTACGAGGGCGGCGCTGGGCCTGTACACGCATGAACCACGGTACGAGGCAGCGCTGGACCTGTTACCCGCATGAACACGGCACGAGGCAAGCGCTGGGCCTGATACACGCATGAACCACGGTACGAGGCAGCGCTGGACCTGTTACCAGCATGAAACACGGTTACGAGGCAGCGCTGGACACTGATACCCGCATGAACCACGGTACGAGGTCAGCGCTGGGCCTCGATACACGCACATGAACCACGGTACGAGGCAGCGCTGGGACGGATACCAGCATGAACCACGGTACGAGGCCAGCGCTGGGCCTGATACACGCATGAACCACGGTACGAGGCAGCGCTGGCTGATACACGCATGAACCACGCGTTAGAGGCAGCGCTGACCTGATACACGCATTGAAACCACGGTACGAGCAGCGTGGACCGTTACCCGCATTGACCCCACGGCACGAGGCAGCGCTGGGCCTGATACAACGCATGACACGGTACGAGGCAGCGCTGGACATTGTACAAGCATGAAACCACGGTACAGGCAGAGCTGGACATGATACACGCATGATCCACGGTACGAGGCAAGCGCTGGGCCTGATACCAGCATGAACACGGTACGAGGCAGCGCTGGACCTGATACACGCATGAACCACGGTACCAAGTCACCCTTTCAATTCGCCTTAGTCACTGTCAAGACCCATGTATGAAAATGTGTATAAGAGGGATCTGCGTTAGTGGCACGACACTGATTACATTTCTTTAAGTTTCAAGGTCATTGGGTCAAAGGCTAGTATAATTAGCGACAAGTATATAATTAACCGGTGAACCAAATCACCAAGATATTGTATAACACAGGTAAATATATATGGTAATACACAGTGCTATGTTTGGAAAGTGTTCCTCGGATGCGTTTCCCTGGCCGGGAAGTTTCTCTGTCCCACCACAGTGTGGGGAGACATGTAAGAGATAGGTATAATGTTTATGTAGCGGACACTGACTTCATCGTTACCCCTTCGTTAGTATCAATAATCATCACTAATCACTCGAAGCCATTTAATTAAACCGGCATTACTACCATCTACTCTTATAAACAGGCACTCACCACACATCACTACTAACCACCACAACCACACCACTACTACCACACCACACTACTATCACCACCACTGCCACTACAAACCACAGCACCCCACCAACCACTACTACTACTACTACCACCACCACAACTAACTTACCACTAAAACCACTGTCACCACCACCACCACTTTCACCACAACTACTACCACCACCACACTGTCACCACTACTGCAAATTACCAAGCCACTAAACACCACTACCACCACCATCGCTACTATCATCACCACAACCACTAATACCACCAACCACTACCACCACGATACCACCACAACACTACCACCACTACACACCATCTACCAACCACCACTCCTACCAAACCCAAACACCACCACTACTACCAATCACCAACACACCACCACACCACCACCACACACCACCACCACTACAACCACCACCCCCACGATACCACATCACCACCACTTCCACCACCCACAATCACCTATCATCCACCACACCACGATCGATCACCATCTTCTAGCACCACTACAATCACCATCATCCACCACCACCACAATCACCCATCCACCATCATCAATATACACCCACGACCATTACAACCCCACCATATACCACTACCCACACAATCACTATAATTCAGGCACTACCTCGATCACCATCTTCTAGCACCACCACATGACCATCATCCCCACCACACAATCAACCATCCTCATCACCACAATACCATCATCCACCACACACAATTCACCATCATCCACCATCACCCACCAATCACCATCATCCACCACCACTACAATCACCTCCGTCATCACCACCACAATCACCATCATTCCACACACCACAATCACCATCATCCACATCACACAATACCATCATCACCACCACTAAATATCACCATCGTCCTCACACCACAATCCACCATCATTCCACCAACACCACAATCACCATCATCCACAATACTCAGTCTTACCAGCGTTCTTTCCTTCCAGAGAGGACGAGGAAAGTATGGAGTGTTAACCAGGATGGTTCCCATGTGACTCAGAAACCATTGTGTGTGAGCGACGGTTTATCTGAGGACACTTACAAACGACTGTCCTGACAAAAGCGACGAGTGAGAACGCAGTATGTCAGTGTTTGGTTGTAGCAGAAGGGAGAACTGCGAAAATGTTTACGTAATGTGCACTGCTAGTCAATGTGATATATATACTTTTGATACTATATATCATATAATAATATATATATATATATATATATTATATTTATATATATATTTATACTATAATATATATATTTAGATAGATAGATATGATTGTTAGATTATCATTATGGAAGCAACTCAAGACTTTTGTGTTATGTTCCAGTCTGAATAGAAAACCATTATTCAGAACATGTCTGTGTTAATTCCACGATATTCAGGCAGAAAAGAAAAAAATTACTCAGAAAAATTACACATGCGAGAATGCATACCAAATTAGGATTGCATGAATGCCAAAAAACGAGTGTACGTTAACTAAAATGGAATTTGTGTGTGTGACGTCGAGGGTTTGTGTGTGTATGTGTGTAGAGACGTAGAGAGTGTTTGTGTTGAAATAAAATAATGAAACACACGTAGAGACGTTGACGAGGATGAAGGAATGAGGTAACACAGGGAGAGAACTGTTAGTATGTGAGGAGAATAGGGTTGATACAAGGGACGAGAACTACAGGATTTGACGTCAGGGAGAATGGTAGAATCACCTGCGGTGCTCAGCAGTTCTTCATCAGTTACTTGAGGGCCTAAACACAACTTGTATGCTGAAGTTCAGGGTTTAATTGCAGCCGAACTTTGTCGACTGTCAGGAAAGTTCACTCAGACTGTTGGCAGAGTTGGAGAAAAAGTATGACAAAAGCTCTTCGCGTCACACGCTGAGGGTTAGGTTCAATTCCCGGGGTGGAAATTTCGGACGTATTTCCTTACACCAGTTGTCTATATTCACCACATCAGAAAAAATGGAACCTGGTATTAGTGGACTGCGTGTGGGTCGCATTCTGGGGCCAACCTGACCTAATTGGCCGGAAAAAAATGCTTTGATAATGAACGGGCTTTCTATATAGCTAGTATGTACTGTTGGTCAGCTATGGTCTGTATACCTTGTACACGTCCTTGTAGTAAAATTAACCTAAACTCATATTATTCTTCTATTATTTATTATTATTATTTATTATTTTATTAACTTATTATTTTTATTATTATTATTATTACTATTTTACTACTAATAAACTAGACAGGAACCATTTTCTCCACCTAACACATTACACCTTCCACCTCATTAATGGTCTTTTATCTGCATTTTATATTGGACTTCTCATTTTAAATAAGTCACAACATTTTTTCCATTTTACTTCCATTAAGGTATGAAGTTAAGTAATTTATCAAACTCTATATATATATATATATAATATTTCATATAAATATATATATATATATATACTATATATATATATATATATTATATATTATATATATATTATCAATTATATATCTTATTTATATATATATATATATATATATATATTTATATATATATTATATTATATATATATACTGTATATATATATATATATATGATATATATATATAATTTATATTTATATACTATATTTATATATATATATATATATATATTTCATTAATGTAGGGAGTACCACCTCTATAACTTGAATGGGGACCTCATCCTCAGAGAAGGACCAATAACGTACTCAGGGAAAACTCAAAGGTATCCCCGGAGTTGTTTGAATATATTCTTCTCCTACCAACCCCCTTTATTGGTATTCTATGGGGAAAATTTATTATAGACAGGAATACATTTACTAGAAAATACAAACTTGACTTACAATGGTATAATGTTAAAGATTTTGGATTTCTCCAGCTCTTCGAGCTGGCCGGCGAGCCAAGTATGTAGCAAGCATTTCCTCTCTGGATGTCCACGCTGAGGCGCTGGACATGAAAGTGGCTGGCCTTTGTAAATGGTGGTGTCTCTGGCGTCTGGAACCCAATTCTTTAAGGAAACACGGGTGCGATTTTACCCATGATCCAAGGTCTCTTGATCCAATGGGACAAATTGATACTTTGGGCTTATTTCACTGTACTTGCTGTTCTTGTAACTCCTCCCTGTCGCCCTCACCACTGTGTTGGATATAGGTGTCAGCTAGTTCGCGGACACCACAGCTTATCCCATGCTAAGAGCTTTGCCATTCTTACCAAATGAGAGATGGTGATACGTCCGGGCGGTTTGCTGGGTTGTGAGTATTGTGCTGCTAGTGATTCGGGGCTCCCTCTCGGCTGGGCATCCAGATGTGCAAGGGTCTATAGTTTATGATGTCGTTGATTACATTGTGGCTTGACATGCAAGGCCTTGGTGTTGGAACAGTTAAGACCATGTAGACACTTATTGGTCAGCTTGTGCTTCGCCCACAAGTACAGTATTTGACGAGTGAGATTTGGGGCAGCAAGGAGATGTGACACTGCAATACGAGGGTCTTAGAGGTCGAAGAGTGTTACCCTTTGCCGATTTGGGAACTTGTTTGATGGGAAGTCCCGGAGTGTGTGCGTCCACAGCCTGGAGTCGGGCTGTCTCTATGTAGGTTGTTACAGCCCTGAGCATGGTGGTAGCTACTGTGACAAGTGATCGGGCCATACCTGAGTGACGGTGTGTGTGCTGTGGAGGCATCTAGGGGGGTGGTGATGGAGATGACTTGTGGAGACCTTTAAGACAGTTGGCTAGGGAATGGGGTGTGGGACGGGTGGACGGGGTGGATAGGTGGGGTGGTGGTTGTTGGGGGCATGTGTGGAGTGTTGAGTGTGGTGTGTGCGTTACTGTTGGTGGTGTATTTAGACCTGTGTCGTGGGTGTGTGTGTGGTGTGTGTGTAGTGTGTGTCGTGTAGGTGTGAAGGTTTTTTTTGTGTAGTTATATATATATATATATATATATTATTTACTATATACTAATATAGTATAATATTGGCAAGGCTTATTCCAACTCCGACATATAAAACCTAAATTATCGTCACTACATTAAGGATAAACTCATCCAGATTACAAGCATTGCTTTAAAAATGATGGCGAAACCTCAGTTTTCTAACTAGAAATTACAATCACTTTGATTTGTCCTTACAGTCTCATTATATTTGCAATTATAAAAGTGCAGTCAAAAGAGTTGAAAAACATTTCACTTATTCAAAACTACTTTGGCTCTGAAAAAAGTGGGCTTTGATGTCACTGAGGCAGGTGTCTTCTTCCTTTGCATTAATACTTTCCATGTGATTATTAATATTTAAATATTTATATTTACAAAATTGGCTCATCCGTACGGGTCATGAAGACTCCAGGGAAGGTATCGGCTATGAGAAGCAACGCAACAGAATAAAGTTACTCATTAATAAGGGAAGGAATATCTGGCGTAATAAATCCGTTGTAGTAAAAGATCGAGTTCGTATGTACTGAAAGTAGGACGTCCTGACAGGTGAGCAGCAGCGCGTGAGGGAACCTGACGCTGAAGGACTAGATAATAAGTCCTACGTGCTCTTTAATATGGAATAATTAAGCAAACGTGTTCGACCCTTTGTGAATTTGACAAGCGGCACAGAAGAGGTCCTGGCCGGCATGTCCGTGTGATATGCTATGTGTCGTCACGTATGTCCGATAGGAAGAAGTGCAAGAGGTCGATCAATACGCAAATTGCAACTTAATCGACCTTATTGTATGTTGCATCGCAAGCCCAGAAGGAGGGACATACTCCAAGGGAGAGAAGGAGGGACATAATATAAGGGAGAGAAGGAGGGACATACTCTAAGGGAGAGGAGGGACATACTCTAAGGGAGAGACGGAGGGACATACTCTAAGGAGAGAAGGAGGGGACATACTCCAAGGGAGAGGAGGGACATACTCTAAGGGAGAGAGGAGGGACTACTCTAAAGGGAGGGAGGGACATTACTCTAAGGGAGAGAAGGAGGGAAAGTACTCTAAGGGAGAGAAGGATGGGACATTTACTCTAAGAGAGAGGAGGGACATACTCTAAGGAGAAAAGGAGGGACCATACTTAAGGGGAGAGAAGGAGGAACATACTCTAGGAGAGAAGGAGGGACATACCTCTAAGGGAGAGAAGGAGGAAAATAATCTAGCATCCATTATTTCCGAGGAGCAAGAAATAAATAAGGGCAGGGTTGATCTAAGAGGGAGACAGATAAAGAGCAGTAACGGAGTCAGAGAGGAAAGTTAAAGGGGCATAATAAAGAAGGGAGTTGTAGTGCCGTTAACGTCATATACGTGAACTGAACACAGCGGACAGTGAGTATCCCGGGACGCTCTGAAATGAAGGAACATTCATATCTACATAGACATACTTTTTTTCTCTGATGCTAGGACGGCATAAGCTGGAGAGTTGCTTTTGGAAGATAGAAATGCACTTTGATTCCTTATATCAAGTTCAGACAGAACCAAGAAATAGAATAGAAAAGCAGAACTCGCGCTTCCAGTGCGTTCTGCTTTCTATTTCCATTCGTTCTTAATATCTAAAGAATTTTTCTGTGAGCCTTTTCTAAATTACGGTTCTTGTATCTATTGTTCCTATCCTGTCACTTTGTACTAGATTAACTACTCTTACATCTAATTATCAATTCCTCATTTAAAAGGATTTTTAATAGCAATTTAGAGTGAAAGCCATTCATACCCATTAGTAATCTTGATTACACGTCTAATTTTGAATCGTTAGAGTTCTGCAGTAAAGCCGCAACCAACCTCTTCATTACTGCTTCTTTTCATGCTTTTCTTGACGTATACATCCATCAGCATAAATTATAAAGTCGTTGATGCTCCCATCCCACTCACCTCTCAAGTATTGTGTTCATGCTGGTTATCTTTTAACAGAGGGCCTTGCTGCTTTAATTATTCCATAACAGCCCCGTTTCTGCGGAGAAAAGTATTAAGAGGTGCTGCTGTCTTTAAACTTGCGATTTTAGTCTTGAAAAGGAAGCATTTTGAGTTTTTTATGAGGTCTTGACTGACACCTGTTTAGTACCCCCCCCGATACCAGTGCCTTCCTCACACCTGTGATTTTCAAACCACAAACTGAGTTTCCACTGAGGACATTTTTGTTTCACTGACACCCCCCCCCCCCCCCCCCCCCCCCCCCCCTTTGTATTTTTACTGAAAACTGTTCTTCTCCGCACCTGTGTCTCTCTGGCACCTGTGTCTTCTCTGAACCTGTGTCTTCTTGACACCTGTTGTCTCTCGGACACCTGTGTCTTCTCTGACACTCTGTGTATTCTATGACCACTGTGTCTTCTTGACAACCATGTCGTTCTCTGCACTGTGTCTTATCTGACCCCTGTGTCTTCTCGGACACCTGTGTTTTCTCTGACTCCAGTGTTTTCTCCGACACCTGTGTCTTCTCTGACACCTGTTTTTCTATGACACCTGTGTTTTCTCCGACACCTGGTGTCTCTTGACACCTGTGTCTTCTTGACACCTGTGTTTTTATCGAACCTTGTGTCTTCTCCGACACTGGTGTCTTCTCTGAACCCGTGTCTTCTCCGACACTGTGTCTTTCTCTGACACCTTGTGTTTTCTCCGACACCTGTGTTTTCTTCCGACACCAATGTGTCTATCTCTGGACACCTGTGTCTTCTCTGACAACTGTGTTTTCTCTGACACCTGTGTCTTCTCGAACCTGTGTTTTCTCTGACACCTGTGTATTCTCGACACCTGTGTTCTTTCTGACACCCGTGTCTTCTCCGACACCTCTGTGTCTATCTCTGACACCTGAGATGTCTTCTCCGACACCTGTGTCTCTCCGACACCTGTTCTCTCCGACCACCTGTGTTTTCTCCGATACCTGTGTCTTCTCTGACACCTGTGTCTTCTCTGACACCTTGTGTCTTCTCCGACATTGGCGTCTTAGACCTTCATGAGGCGTCTGTGGCGATCTTTCAACAATTTATGATACCGACAAAAATTGAATGAGATAAATAGGCATATTCAAAAGGGGTTTATTGTCGCCAAATACATTCACCACATCAAAATCTTTGAAAAGGATATAAAACACCAAATTACTGACCTTTTGGAGAAACATGAGCTATGCTTCCCCAAATCTTTAGTAAGTTTATTCAGGTATACACGAAATACAGTTACATAGATTATCATACATAGCCGCATATGTGTAGAGGTGAAGGGACATTCTGTCTTGCTACAACTACTCAGATCATAGCGAACGTACCACACAACAACAAGACAATGAAGAAGAGTGGGAAAGTTGTGTACAGAAAGTTATGTATAGTTATGAAAAAAATAAAAAAAAAGTAAAAAAACCCCCAATTTTGGATGTACAAAAACAGGAAGCGGACGAGAAGGCCAGACCTCCTCACAAGAGCAGGAGGCATCGCTACAGAAGTAATGATATCAGGGGAAAATTAAAAACATGAGAGAGTGTGTGTGTACTCACCTATTTCTACTCACCTTATTTGTGGTTGCAGGGGTCGAGGTCATAGCTCCTGGGCCCGCCTCTTCTCTGATTGCTACTAGGTCCTCTCTTCTCCCTGCTCACTGAGCTTTATCATACACTCGCCTTCTAAACTATGTATGGTTCCCGCATCCACATACTTCACTTTCTTGGCTATTCCACGGCCTGGGACTTATCTATGATGAAGAAATACTTCCTAACATCCCTTTGATTCATCTGAGTCTTCATCTTCAATTGTGACCTCTTGGTGTCTGTGTCCATTCTCTTGGGAAATCGCTTTGTCCACTAGTCTATTCGCGCAGTATTTTATATGTCTTATCATGTCTCCCCTGACCCTCCTGGCCTCCAGTGTCGTCAGGGCCGATATTTCCCTCAACCTTTCTTAGTAGGACATCCTCTTAGCTTGGGACTAGTTTTGTGAATAACTTTGCACTTTCATATAATTTCTTGACAGTGCTTTGACTCGGTGTGGATTCCAAACTGGTGCTGCACAATACTCCAGTATGGGCCTGACGTATACATGGATACAGGAGTCTTGACGAAATCCTTAATGAGGTTATCGGAATGCTATCCATAGGTTTGCCAGGCGCCCTTATGCATGCAGGCAGTTATCTGTTTGATGTGAGCCTCAGGAGATATTGCTCCGGTGTTATATCACCCCAGATCTTTTTCGTGAGTTAGGTTGAAGTCTTTGGCCATTCCTAAACTATATTGTGTCTGCGGTCTTCTTTTGCCCTTCCCCAATCCTCTTGACTTTTGCATTGGCGGGGTAAACTTAAGGAGCAAGTTGCTGGGACCCAGGCTTGTAGCCTGTCCAGGGTCTCTTTGTAGTCCTGCCTGATCCTCATCCGGAATTGATTCCTTCTCATTAAACTTCACATATCTGCAAACAAGGACCTTCTGAGTTATCCCTTCCGTTATTGTCTTTACATCTATACCAAGACAGCACAGGTCCTAGGAATGAACCTTGTTTACAATAATTTAATACCTAAACAAACACAGTGAAAATATATTTTTTTTCGTTAGGTCAGAATGATTTTTGGTGGAAAATTTTGCATACACGGAATTTTTGCTTGTCATATTTGTCAAGTGAGCGTTGACTATTTAAGCCAAGATCGCAAGTTCTGCCTATTCTGCACGAAACCATATATATATATATATATATATATATATATTTTATATATATATATATATATATATAATTATATATTTTTTATGTATATATATATATATATATATATATATATATATATTTATATTATATATATATACTATATATATATATACTATTATATTAATATATATATTAAAGGTTGGAAGGATGTGATTAAGGAGGTTTTGTGGGTATAGGTGCTTGGACTTCAGCAGGGTGCATGAGCGGTGTTCGATTAGGAGTGAATGGAGTCTAATGGTTATAGGGGACCTGACGATCGTTGGAGTGTGAGCAGGGTAATATTTAGTCAGTGGATCCACCCCCACGTCACGGGGTGGGTGGAGAGGTGGGATGTGTACTCGATGTGGAGTGAACACAATTGGTTCAGCAGTGGACATACCCACATTGTTCATAGTGTACATGGGAAACAAATAAGGTTTTGTGTATTGTAAGACAGTGTGAACAATATTATAGTGCGCAAGTCAATGTGTATTTGTACTTCCCGGGATAACCCCATCAACAACCTGCGCCTCCCCACCTAATTCCCAGGAGAAGTTTTCCCCTTCCCCTCCCAGCCCTCAAACTCCACCAGGCCACCATGTCAAGTTCACTACATTCCACGCACAATACCCACACGCATGTCATATTCAACTACTTTTGTCTAGTCTAGCAGATGGATGCCAACCAGGAGGAAAGCAAGCAGCCAGGGATAATGGAACGGTTGGCAATACTAGGGAGAGGCAAGTGTCGGTCATGCTTACCAATTCGTTGTCTCAACTCGAATGGTTTCCTCACCGCAAACACGGAAGTTGCCCTGGTTCTGGGTGTCCTCCTGTGGAAAAAGTGATGATCCAGAGCCACCTCTGGCACCTGAAACAATCTCAAACAGGATTTCATTCATCAGACATTCTCTTGGAAGCAATTAGAGCAACAGGTACCAGGACACTCACACATGTTCCCAAAGCAAGCCCGTCCACACGCAGCTGGGGGTGAAACTTAAAGTCATCGGAAAAAAAGTAAAACGATGGTTCCCACTATCTTTAAATGCCTCACAAACATCGTTGGCATGGCTCAACTTGCTACTTTTGGCAAATGTCCTGCCATAGTGTGCGGAAAGAAGGGGGAAAGAGGGCTAGCCTCAATGATAAATTAAATATTTTGAGATTTCCTAGAGTTGACTAACCTCATTTCGCCTTCACCGTCAACACAAAAAAGGAAGAGGCGAACCCCACTCACTTACTGACCAGGGAAAAAGTCAGAGTCCAGGTGAGCCAAGAAAATTGAAGAGGGAAACCACAGTTGGGGGCAATAAGATTATTACCAGTGAAGATACAGTTGCCTCAGGGATGCTGACACGGGCTGAGCACATAGAGGAAAGCACCTCTGCCAGGGACAACCAGTGGCTCCATACAGTTCCAACACTCTTCCCCACTATGGAAACATTGATAGTGAAGACTCAGACTTTACAAAGCAATAATGTCGTTCCCATATGGCTCTGATGGGGGTTACAAGGGAATACATCGGCCACAAGCATTTAAAGCGGAAATTGTTAATCAGTTATTGGGGGAAATTGCGAGGACACTGCTTTCAGAGATCACAAGGTTCGTCAACAAATTTAGCTGGTTCTGATTACCTGATGAATTAGACTTTCTTTTTTGGTGCAACACTTTGTGCACTTAAAAGAAAAAAAATGGAGGAATTCGGCCAATTGCATAGGCAACACTTCGCGCCTCGTTCCAAAGCTGCTGTCGAAGTATTCGTGCACAGGCAGCCATGATGCTTCAACTAAAACCAGTTGGCTTTGGGGTATCTCAAGGAGTGAAGCAGCGGTTCATGCAACAAGGGCGTATATCAACAACCTTCTGAGGGACATGCAGTGGTAAAATTAGGATTTCAAGGGAATGCGTTCAAACTCCTGATAAGGACGTGGTATTAGCAGCAGTACAAGACATTTCCCTGGTCTCTTCCCTTTTGTTTCAGATGGGATATAGCAAGGAATCAATGATTCTCTTTGGAGAGCATGAAATTAACATCATCGGAGGGTGTCCAACAAGGTGATCCTCTTGCACCTTTTCTATTCTGTATAGCAGTTAGGGAAAAATCACAGTCAGACTTGACCAGCGAGCTAAACATCTGGTTCTAGATGTTGGCAATCTAGCAGTACAAAGAGTCCCTCCTACATGACCTTACACAGTATGACACGGGGACAGGAAAGGGGTCTCATCCTGAATCAATCCAAATGTGAAACATCTCAGTCAGGGTCAACAAGTGATAAATGCAGTGAGATCAAAACTCCAGGAGCAGCAGTCATTGCCCCACAAATAGTGTCTTGCTAGGAGCACCTCTGGGACAGCAATGCCATTGACACAATTCTCAGGAAGAAATTGTGAAGAGTTAAGGAGAATGGAAACAACGGAAGAGGCCATTCTGGCACCCACGATGCCTTGTACCTTCTCACAAAGTGACTTGAGTCGCCCAGGTTGACATATTTCCTAAGATGTGCACCTTCATATGATAACCCTATATTGCACGAATATGACGTATTCTGAGGCAGATTTTACGAAGCTACTTAACCTTTACTCTAGAAGAGGGAAAGACAGGGGCAACAAACCACCAGGGCAAGTGGAACCAATGCTACACTTCCAGTCAGACTAGGAGGCATTGGTGTCGCAAGTCATCACAGATTGCGTTACCTGCTTTTTGTCCTCGTGTATTGCATACAGAGAGCTAGTAGCGCGATTCATCCCTGAACATCTTAGGACAACGATTGGGTCCATGGACCAAAATTTCATTGACGGAGCAATGATCTGGGATAATCTAACGGGCTCGGAAACCAGACCTGCTCCCCCTCAGCAACTAACAACAATCGCACTGGGATGGTCAAATAGTGGAAAATTTGCCTCACAATGCTTCAGAGTGGTGTCAGGGAAGGATAGAGCCGCCTCCTGGCAGTGAGAGCCCCCCTCATGCGGGGACCTTTCTGTTGGCTGTTCCCACTCCACCCAAACCTTGGACACACGTCTCGACCCAACAGACCTTCCGCATCGGTGATGCCTTCGACTTGCGCCCCTATTCTCGCCGAACACAGGTGTTTTGTGGCAGTGAAGCAGCAGACCGATTCGGGGACCTTGGTCTTGTGTGCCGGTAAATCCGAGGGAAAGATTGCAAGACATGAGGAGGTTAATAAATTATCAAGAGGAGCATCAAACAGATGGATCGCCAAGCAGTAGGGACCACCCAACTATGCAGTTCTGATTGGCAGCCAGATGCGGCCCCAGGTGAGTATCACCCTTCAAGGCCTGGACAGATGGGAAGCAAGTGGTGTGGGACTACTACATGTGCATCTAACTTGGCTGATACATATCTCCAATATACACCAGGGAGGAAGGAGGGGCAGCTGCCAGTTTCAGAGCTTCCCAGAATCATAGAAAATATGGAGAACTTGCCCATCATTATATGTTTGTTCCCATAGGCTCAGAGACCCTTGGCTCATGGAGGAAAGAGTGCATCTAAATTCCTTTAAGGAGCTGGGAAAAAGACTCATCAGGGGTAAAAAATGGGTCCCAGGGCAGATAGTTTTCCGTTCCAGCGGCTCAGTGCTGCTGTTTCAAAGGGGATTGCCTGCTGTATTTTGGGACACACGCCCTGTTCTGAGGAGCTGATGAGATTTTCGCCTTATAATCGGTGATACACACGTTATACATCATGTACCTTATATGGACCACTTTATATCAACAATGTAATCTCTTAAATTTCTGTTCATATTATGTAATAAAATATTCCTATTAGTAAAAAAAAAAATAATATATCAAAAGATGGGGTGGTAGGGGAAGTGGAATATTTCAAAACGGCTTCAGGTAGACAAATCCAAATATTCTTCCTTGAAGCTTTTTATCCACTTCTCCGAGGCTGTGGCCCCACAATTTTACACCAGAGGTGGACCCCATCCTATATTATATATATATATATATCTATATATTATATATTATATAGACTATATATATATATTTATATATATTCTATATATATATATTATATAATATATATATATATATATATATAATTATACTATATTTCAACAGTTCGGTCGCTCTCCCACCGATACTACTGCAGAAAACGATAAGACAGGAAAAACTCTGATTACTGTGTCACGATAGATAATCAAACTTAGTCATTGCTGCTTTTCTGTCTCCTTTAGTTCATGGATGAAGCTTCAAAGCAGAAGTTATCTGTCCCTTTTCATAAACTCCCTGAGATTATTTTTTTTAATAATAGTCTCGGTTATGAAAATCGATGAAGACAGGATTATAGGAGATAATCCAGGTAAACCGGAGATTACACGCAAACAAATTAAACAATCACAAATTCTAGGAGAAACTGGGGACTAAATCCTCAATAATATAGAAAGAAAATTCTTGTTCGTATAGGTGAGGCGTATATTAAATAATTAACGAAGGGGGAAAACCCTGTCCGCTTAAAATATTAAATTCCAGTAAAAAACCGAGCAAAAATCTTCATCACTTATAAGGAAATCATTTATTTTCTGGATATATGTTTTAGGGGTGAATAACTGGACTTTCAACTAACGAAGTGAACAATTATGTTTAAATTAAATTAAGGACCACAGATTCCTAATAGAGCTTTCCACTAAAATTAGTTACGTTTATTTTTTTATTAAGGTCTTACACCAACGCAAGTAACAGTGAGAGACTGTTAAATGTATAAACAGAAGGACGGACGAGGAGGCGAACTGTGAGATCCTAGGTAGACGCTTGACCTGATACACGCATGAACCACGGTACGATGCAGCGGCTGGACTGATACACGCATGAACCACGGTCGGAGGCAAGCGCTGGGCTCTGATACCCGCATGAACCACGGTACGAGGCAGCGCTGGAACCTGATACCCGCATGACCTCGGTACGTGGCAGCGCTGGGCATGATACACGCATGACAACCACGGTACGAGGCAGACGCTGGGCCTGATAACCGCATGAACCCAACGGTACGAGCAGCGCTGGACATGACCCGCATGAACCACGGACGAGGCAGCGCTGGACTCTGATACACGCATGAAACCACGGTCGAGGCAGCGCTGGGCTGATACCCGAATGAACCACGGTACGAGGCAGCGCTGGACATGAATTACCGCATGAAACCACGGTACGAGGCAGCGGGGCTAGGACTGATACCCGCATGAACCACGGTACGAGGCAGCGCTGGAACCGATACCCGCATGAACCACGGCACGAGCAGCGCTGGACCTGTTTACACGCATCAACCACGGTACGAGGCACCTGGACCTATACACGCATCAACACGGTACGTGGCAGCGTTTGGACCTGATACAGCATGAACCACGGTACGAGGCCAGCGTGGACCTGTAACGCATGAAACCACGGCATGGGCAGCGCTGGGCCTGATACACGCATGACCACGGTACGAGGCAGCGCTGGGGCCTGATACCCGCATGAACACGGTACGAGGCAGCGCCCTGGACCTGATACCTGCTGAAACAACGGTACGAGGCAAGCGCTGGACCTGATACCGCATGAACCACGGTACGAGGCAGCGCTCGGACCCTGTACCCGCATGAACACGGTACAGGCAGCGCTGGACCTGATACCCCGCATGAACCACGGTACGAGGCAGCGCTGGGCCTTGATACCCGTCATGAACCACGGACGAGGCAGCGTGGACCTGATACCCGCATGAACCACGGTACGAGGCAGCGCTGGACCTGATAACGCATGAACCACGGTACTGAGGCAGCGCTGGCACCTGATACACGGCATGAAACCACGGTCGAGGCAGCGCTGGACCTGATACACGCTGAAACACGTACGAGGCAGCGCAGGACCTGATACACGCATGAACCACGGTCGAGGCAGCGCTGGACCTGATACACGCATGGACACGGTACGAGGGCAGCGCAGGGACCTGGATACACGCATGAACCACGGTACGATGCAGCGCGGACTGCTACACGCATAACCACGGTTACGAGGCAGGCGCTGGACATGATACAGCATGAACCACGGTACGACGGCAAGCGCTGGACCTGATACCGCATGAACCACGGCATGGAGGCAGCGCTGGGCCTGATACCGCATTGAACCACGGTACGAGGGCAGCGCTGGAACTGATACCCCGCATGAAAACCACGGTACGAGGCAGCGTGGACCTGATACACGCATGAACCACCGGTACGAGGGCAGCGCTGACCTGATACCCGCATGAACCACGGTACGAGGGCAGCGCTGGAACTGATACACGCATGAAACCACGGTACGAGGCAGACGCTGGACCTGATACCAGCATGAACCACGGTAGAGCAGCGTGGACCTGATACCCGGCATGAACCACGGTACGAGGCAGCGATGGGACCTGATACACGCATGAACCACGGTCCGAGGCAGCGCTGGACCTGTTACACGCATGAACCACGGTACGAGGCAAGCGTGGGCCTGATACAACGCATGATACCACGGACGCGGCAGCGCTGGGCATGATACACAGGAATGAACACGGTACGAGGCAGCGCTGACTGATACACGCATGAACCACGGTAAGAGGCCGCTCGCGGTCCTGATACACGCATGAACCACGGTACGAGGCAGCGCTGGACCTGATACCGCATGAACCACGGTACGAGGGCGGCGCTGGGCCTGTACACGCATGAACCACGGTACGAGGCAGCGCTGGACCTGTTACCCGCATGAACACGGCACGAGGCAAGCGCTGGGCCTGATACACGCATGAACCACGGTACGAGGCAGCGCTGGACCTGTTACCAGCATGAAACACGGTTACGAGGCAGCGCTGGACACTGATACCCGCATGAACCACGGTACGAGGTCAGCGCTGGGCCTCGATACACGCACATGAACCACGGTACGAGGCAGCGCTGGGACGGATACCAGCATGAACCACGGTACGAGGCCAGCGCTGGGCCTGATACACGCATGAACCACGGTACGAGGCAGCGCTGGCTGATACACGCATGAACCACGCGTTAGAGGCAGCGCTGACCTGATACACGCATTGAAACCACGGTACGAGCAGCGTGGACCGTTACCCGCATTGACCCCACGGCACGAGGCAGCGCTGGGCCTGATACAACGCATGACACGGTACGAGGCAGCGCTGGACATTGTACAAGCATGAAACCACGGTACAGGCAGAGCTGGACATGATACACGCATGATCCACGGTACGAGGCAAGCGCTGGGCCTGATACCAGCATGAACACGGTACGAGGCAGCGCTGGACCTGATACACGCATGAACCACGGTACCAAGTCACCCTTTCAATTCGCCTTAGTCACTGTCAAGACCCATGTATGAAAATGTGTATAAGAGGGATCTGCGTTAGTGGCACGACACTGATTACATTTCTTTAAGTTTCAAGGTCATTGGGTCAAAGGCTAGTATAATTAGCGACAAGTATATAATTAACCGGTGAACCAAATCACCAAGATATTGTATAACACAGGTAAATATATATGGTAATACACAGTGCTATGTTTGGAAAGTGTTCCTCGGATGCGTTTCCCTGGCCGGGAAGTTTCTCTGTCCCACCACAGTGTGGGGAGACATGTAAGAGATAGGTATAATGTTTATGTAGCGGACACTGACTTCATCGTTACCCCTTCGTTAGTATCAATAATCATCACTAATCACTCGAAGCCATTTAATTAAACCGGCATTACTACCATCTACTCTTATAAACAGGCACTCACCACACATCACTACTAACCACCACAACCACACCACTACTACCACACCACACTACTATCACCACCACTGCCACTACAAACCACAGCACCCCACCAACCACTACTACTACTACTACCACCACCACAACTAACTTACCACTAAAACCACTGTCACCACCACCACCACTTTCACCACAACTACTACCACCACCACACTGTCACCACTACTGCAAATTACCAAGCCACTAAACACCACTACCACCACCATCGCTACTATCATCACCACAACCACTAATACCACCAACCACTACCACCACGATACCACCACAACACTACCACCACTACACACCATCTACCAACCACCACTCCTACCAAACCCAAACACCACCACTACTACCAATCACCAACACACCACCACACCACCACCACACACCACCACCACTACAACCACCACCCCCACGATACCACATCACCACCACTTCCACCACCCACAATCACCTATCATCCACCACACCACGATCGATCACCATCTTCTAGCACCACTACAATCACCATCATCCACCACCACCACAATCACCCATCCACCATCATCAATATACACCCACGACCATTACAACCCCACCATATACCACTACCCACACAATCACTATAATTCAGGCACTACCTCGATCACCATCTTCTAGCACCACCACATGACCATCATCCCCACCACACAATCAACCATCCTCATCACCACAATACCATCATCCACCACACACAATTCACCATCATCCACCATCACCCACCAATCACCATCATCCACCACCACTACAATCACCTCCGTCATCACCACCACAATCACCATCATTCCACACACCACAATCACCATCATCCACATCACACAATACCATCATCACCACCACTAAATATCACCATCGTCCTCACACCACAATCCACCATCATTCCACCAACACCACAATCACCATCATCCACAATACTCAGTCTTACCAGCGTTCTTTCCTTCCAGAGAGGACGAGGAAAGTATGGAGTGTTAACCAGGATGGTTCCCATGTGACTCAGAAACCATTGTGTGTGAGCGACGGTTTATCTGAGGACACTTACAAACGACTGTCCTGACAAAAGCGACGAGTGAGAACGCAGTATGTCAGTGTTTGGTTGTAGCAGAAGGGAGAACTGCGAAAATGTTTACGTAATGTGCACTGCTAGTCAATGTGATATATATACTTTTGATACTATATATCATATAATAATATATATATATATATATATATTATATTTATATATATATTTATACTATAATATATATATTTAGATAGATAGATATGATTGTTAGATTATCATTATGGAAGCAACTCAAGACTTTTGTGTTATGTTCCAGTCTGAATAGAAAACCATTATTCAGAACATGTCTGTGTTAATTCCACGATATTCAGGCAGAAAAGAAAAAAATTACTCAGAAAAATTACACATGCGAGAATGCATACCAAATTAGGATTGCATGAATGCCAAAAAACGAGTGTACGTTAACTAAAATGGAATTTGTGTGTGTGACGTCGAGGGTTTGTGTGTGTATGTGTGTAGAGACGTAGAGAGTGTTTGTGTTGAAATAAAATAATGAAACACACGTAGAGACGTTGACGAGGATGAAGGAATGAGGTAACACAGGGAGAGAACTGTTAGTATGTGAGGAGAATAGGGTTGATACAAGGGACGAGAACTACAGGATTTGACGTCAGGGAGAATGGTAGAATCACCTGCGGTGCTCAGCAGTTCTTCATCAGTTACTTGAGGGCCTAAACACAACTTGTATGCTGAAGTTCAGGGTTTAATTGCAGCCGAACTTTGTCGACTGTCAGGAAAGTTCACTCAGACTGTTGGCAGAGTTGGAGAAAAAGTATGACAAAAGCTCTTCGCGTCACACGCTGAGGGTTAGGTTCAATTCCCGGGGTGGAAATTTCGGACGTATTTCCTTACACCAGTTGTCTATATTCACCACATCAGAAAAAATGGAACCTGGTATTAGTGGACTGCGTGTGGGTCGCATTCTGGGGCCAACCTGACCTAATTGGCCGGAAAAAAATGCTTTGATAATGAACGGGCTTTCTATATAGCTAGTATGTACTGTTGGTCAGCTATGGTCTGTATACCTTGTACACGTCCTTGTAGTAAAATTAACCTAAACTCATATTATTCTTCTATTATTTATTATTATTATTTATTATTTTATTAACTTATTATTTTTATTATTATTATTATTACTATTTTACTACTAATAAACTAGACAGGAACCATTTTCTCCACCTAACACATTACACCTTCCACCTCATTAATGGTCTTTTATCTGCATTTTATATTGGACTTCTCATTTTAAATAAGTCACAACATTTTTTCCATTTTACTTCCATTAAGGTATGAAGTTAAGTAATTTATCAAACTCTATATATATATATATATAATATTTCATATAAATATATATATATATATATACTATATATATATATATATATTATATATTATATATATATTATCAATTATATATCTTATTTATATATATATATATATATATATATATTTATATATATATTATATTATATATATATACTGTATATATATATATATATATGATATATATATATAATTTATATTTATATACTATATTTATATATATATATATATATATATTTCATTAATGTAGGGAGTACCACCTCTATAACTTGAATGGGGACCTCATCCTCAGAGAAGGACCAATAACGTACTCAGGGAAAACTCAAAGGTATCCCCGGAGTTGTTTGAATATATTCTTCTCCTACCAACCCCCTTTATTGGTATTCTATGGGGAAAATTTATTATAGACAGGAATACATTTACTAGAAAATACAAACTTGACTTACAATGGTATAATGTTAAAGATTTTGGATTTCTCCAGCTCTTCGAGCTGGCCGGCGAGCCAAGTATGTAGCAAGCATTTCCTCTCTGGATGTCCACGCTGAGGCGCTGGACATGAAAGTGGCTGGCCTTTGTAAATGGTGGTGTCTCTGGCGTCTGGAACCCAATTCTTTAAGGAAACACGGGTGCGATTTTACCCATGATCCAAGGTCTCTTGATAGCTAAACTTTTAAGGAATCTAATCTGCAGGCATACACTCCTAAGTCCCTCGTAACAGATTATGGGGTATAATTTGTACAAGATCTCTAAGTCAACCATTGTCTCTCATCATCCTGCCAGCAATGGGTTAGCAGAAAGAACCAATTGGAAAGTGCTCCATGTCTTGTGAGCAACTATTAATCCCAATAGTGCAACCTAGGACGAAGTCATACCTGATGTATAATGTACTATATAATCTGCTTACAATGCCCACATTACACATTGTATGTAGATAACCATTTACCATATGAGTTGCTAAATTCCACTCCAGAACCAAACTATAACGCAGGTGATTTCGTAGCGACTCGTAGCAGCTTAGCTCCAAGTGTCTTCAAAGAATCCGAGAAACACTTTCTTAATCAACAGCAAAATTTACGTCACTAACACTCCAGCAAAGCCAACCAAAATTAAAGCAGGCTCGAGAGTTATGTTAACTAATTTTAATAAAACATGCACAATGCTAAAGTTCGACCAAAAGTTTGTTGGTCCCTGACGAGTACTTGAGCATATAAGTGGTAAAACGTACAAGGTTAGTATAAAGTCAGAAAAAAGAATCGCATTTAGACCATATGAAGTTAGTATGTAATAATGTTGATGAGATTCCTGGCATCCAGACTAGTGAGTCAGACTCTGATAATCCTCGTGACCCAGTACCTTCTACCTCTAACAGCCTAACTGATGAACCTGATTGTCGTTATTCTCTACCTACACGAAAAGTGATGAGGAATCCTCATGCTTCAGTTGTTAACGCTAATATTAATCCTTCTGTGTCACGGCATGTGTTAGCCGTTGCCGCAGAATCTGACCCTACTAAGGATAATCACCACTCTGATATGTAATCTCACCCTAGCAGAGTTGGGGTTTAAATGTAAATAATTCGTACAGATGATTGGTATAGAATACTGAATACTCCAGCTGTGTGTAACAGGCCTTACAGTATTTACGTTCTCTCCGAATTCTGAGATTTAACAGTTAAAAACTCGAGTGCACCGAGTCTCTTTTCTGTTAAACGCTTTCTTCTTTGTAAATGAGTTTCCTCAGAATCCGTAGATAACATAAATAATGATCGATCGATCTCATTTGTTCAAATGTAATCTCATTAATTCCTATGCTCCACCATGACTGCTCTGTACAATTTTTTCCTGGCACTGTGTACCATCAATGTTTTCCTGGCACTGTGTACCATCAATGTTTTCCTGGCACCGTGTACCATCAATGTTTTCCTGGCACTGTGTACCATCAATGTTTTCCTGGCACCGTGTACCATCAATATTTTCCTGGCACTGTGTACCATCAATGTTTTCCTGGCACTGTGTACCATCAATGTTTTCCTGGCACTGTGTACCATCAATGTTTTCCTGGCACCGTGTACCATCAATGTTTTCCTGGCACTGTGTACCATCAATGTTTTCCTGGCACTGTGTACCATCAATGTTTTCCTGGCACCGTGTACCATCAATGTTTTCCTGGCACTGTGTACCATCAATGTTTTCCTGGCACTGTGTACCATCAATGTTTTCCTGGCACTGTGTACCATCAATGTTTTCTTGGCACTGTATACCATCAATGTTTTCCTGGCACTGTGTACCATCAATGTTTTCCTGGCACTGTGTACCATCAATGTTTTCCTGGCACTATGTACCATCAATGTTTTCCTGGCACTGTGTACCATCAATGTTTTCCTGGCACTGTGTACCATCAATGTTTTCCTGGCACTGTGTACCATCAATGTTTTCTGGCACTGTGTACCATCAACCTTGAGCTGAAACATCTGCCATCTAACTTTTGTATTAGTCAAGCTGTGTTGATGACACCATATGTTAGCATCGCCGAGCTGTTAACAGTGAAATACTTATAGATAAAAATCCTAGTACCATTTATAGTTAAAGTCCCCTTGTCATGCTGAGGCCAAGTGACTTCCTCTCCCAGGTAGGCCTTAGATTAGAGCGAACTCTTTCACTGTCACGCAAGCTGGCGACTACCGATAACAACGCCTTTATAATAGCCTGCAGTGTTTACCTTCCATCAGAATCCCCGACAACAAAAGTGAATGAGGGGCGCGAGTGAGTGCGTGCTAGAGTGAGAAAATTTAGTGAATGAGTGAAAGTGAGGTTGGTGACGGCGGGAATAATGGCAGTGAAGGTGGTGACGGCGATAACGGCGGGACTGGTGGCAGCGGCTGCGGCACTGGCGGCGGTGCTGGTGTCCCCAGCCTCGTTCACACCATCTGTTATTTTCATGTCTGCAGGAGGTGGCACTATGGCTCAGACCTGCACACTGCCTCACACTTTGGTACTGAGTGCCACTGGGTAAAGGGGCAGTGTAGTGTACAAGCTTTTAGGAGACATATAAAACGTGAGAAAGAGGAGTGCAATATACTGGGTGTTACACTGAAGTGTCCTATACGTGTTGCAGTGTACTGGGTATGCTGCAGTGCAGTGTGTAGTATGTTACAGTGCAGTGCATAGTATGTGTTACGGTGTAGTGCATTGTATGTGTTGCAGTGTAGTGTACTGTATGTGTTGCAGTGTAGTGTACTGTATGTGTTGCAGTGTATTGTATGTGTTGCGGTGTACTGTGTATGTTACAATGCAAATGTTGCACTGTAGTGTATTGTATTTGCTGCAGTGTCGTATGTTGTATGTGTACCTGGGTGTATTGCAGCGTATGTTTTGCAGCGTATGTGTTACAGTGTATGTGTTGCAGTGTATGTGTTACAGTGTATGTGTTGCAGTGTATGTGTTGCAGTGTATGTGTTACAGTGTATGTGTTGAAGTGTATGTGTTGCAGTGTATGTGTTACAGTGTGTTGCAGTGTGTTGCAGTGTATGTGATACAGTGTATGTGTTGCAGTGTATGTGTTGCAGTGCATGTGTTACAGTGTATGTGTTGCAGTGTGTGTGTTGCAGTGTATGTGTTGCAGTGTGTTGCAGTGTATGTGTTACAGTGTATGTGTTGCAGTGTATGTGTTGCAGTGTGTTGCAGTGTATGTGATACAGTGTATGTGTTGCAGTGTATGTGTTGCAGTGCATGTGTTACAGTGCATGTGTTACAGTGTATGTGTTGCAGTGTGTGTGCAGTGTATTGTTACAGTGTATGTGTTGCAGTGTATGGTGTTGCAGTGTATGTGTTTACAGTGTATGTGTTACAGTGTATGTGTTGCAGTGTATGTGTTGCAGTGTATGTGTTGCAGTGTATGTGTTCAGTGTATGTGTTGACAGTGTATGTGTTGCAGTGTATGTGTTGCAGTGTATGTGTTGCAGTGTATGTGTTGCAGTGTATGTGTTGCAGTGTATGTGTTGCAGTGTATGTGTTGCAGTGTATGTGTTGCAGTGTATGTGTTGCAGTGTAGTGTGTTACAGTATGTGTGCAGTGTATGTGTTACAGTGTGTTCAGTGATGTGTTAGCAGTGTATGTGTTGCAGTGTATGTGTTGCAGTGTATGTGTTACAGTGTATGTGTTACAGTGTGTGTTACAGTGCATGTGTTACAGTGTATGTGTTAGGTCAGTGTATGTGTACAGTGTATGTGTTACAGTGTATGTTTGCAGTGCATGTGTTACAGTGTATGTGTTACAGTGTATGTGTTGACAGTGTATGTGTTAAGTGTATTTTCAGTGTATGTGTTATTAGTGTATGTTGTTACAGTGTATGTGTTACTGTAGTTTAGTGTATGTGTTATAGTGTATGTGTTGCAGTGTGTTACGCGCCCCTACTTCACTCCATTATATACAAAAATAAAAGGCCTGGTTAAAATAAGTTCTGTAATAATATATCGCGAACCACTTTATTACTAGCTAGATAAAGCAGGTTCGACTAATATATTATCGGGTACAGTATGAATCATCAAAAGTACTCTTTGTATTATATTGTATTATATATCTTTCCCCATGATTATTATAATATATATTTATATTATATTATTATTAGGTTAGGTATTACGAATGTGTAACCACTACTGTAGTGACCAATTGGTGGTTCTAGAATTGACGCCAGCGTCGCCTTCTGGGAGCTG
>NW_026505294.1:0-17816 GCF_026875155.1 Cherax quadricarinatus
CCACCCTGACCCGGGGGATTCAGGGAGCCTCTGTTGGTTTCAGGGCGACCACAGGGTGCCCCCTCCAAGTCTTCGGACACAGTCCAGGGAACTGAGGGTGCATATCCACCGCCTACGCTTAGGGTATCCCACCACTGCGCGGATTGTTGAACGGGCACGAGAGGAGCTCCTGTGCCCATTGTGACCGAATGGTTCCGCAGCCCTTGGTGCACTATCTGTTAGACTGCCCGGCTACGATGCCCCTTCGCCGTAGACACTTCCATGACCCAGTAGGGCAGACCCGAGAGAATAAGCAGCACATCTTGTGTACTTAGCTGTCAGTGACTTGGAAACCTTACTTCCAGTCCTTGCATGTCATCCCCCCCTCCCCCCCGCTTGAAGTTGCTGCGAGGGCCTGCTTTGGGCCTCCATTGCACTGCACACCAGCCACTGTTAGTGCACACTAACGTTTGATACGTCATCTGGCCATAGGGCCGGTGAGGTACCCCCCCCTTCCTGCTGAAGACCTGCCACACAGGTGCAAGTAACGATAAATGTCACTTCCTACCTGGGGAGCCAATGCCAGGGTCACCAAAATGGAAGAGACCCGGGCCGGGATTACGTCGAATCAAATAGAATAGATAGAATAGAATAGAAATATTCTTTTAATTTCATTATCTTTATTACCAGATTATTTTTAAAAAACCTTATGGGTTATAATATATAATATTTTATGTTTTAAAGGTTATTTTTTTTTAATTATTATCAGTAACCATTTTATTTATTAATACATGGACCGATTTCCAAAAAAGCAGGGTGGCCTCAAAAAGCAGGGTGGCCTTCATGGCAGGGTGGCCACCAAGGCAGGGTGACCACCAAGGCAGGATGGCACCATGGCAGGTGGCCACCAAGGCAGGATGACCACAAAGGCAGGGTGGCCATCAAGGCAGGGTTGCCACCAAGGCAGGGTGACCACAATGGCAGGGTCACCACCAAGGCAGGGTGGCCACAAAGGCAGGGTGGCCACCATGGCAGGGTTGCACCATGGCAGGGTGGCCACCAAGGCAGGGTGGCCTTCATGCAGGGTGGCCACCAAGGCAGGGTGACCACCAAGGCAGGATGGCCACCATGGCAGGGTGGCCACCAAGGCAGGGTGACCCACAAAGGCAGGGGGGCCATCAAGGCAGGGATGCCACCAAGGGCGCATGGGTGACCACCAAGGCAGGGTCGCCACCCGAAGGCAGGTGCCACAAGGCAGGGTGCCACCATGCAGGGTGCCACCAGGCAGGGTGTCCACCAAGGCAGAGGAGGCCTGAAAAAAAACGTTCAATTCAATCCTATATTTCACTCCACACTTCCTGACATAGAGGACTTTACACTACAGTTTACAAAACTCTCACAGCCAGCTGCGATGGTGAGTGCGTTGATGCTCTCACTGATGTTCAGGCGAGCTCCCATAGCAACAACAGGCGCTGAGTGTACTCGTAGAGAAAATACTGTCGGCATTGACTCGCTTCGAGGGGCGATTTCTCCCCCTACTACGGCACAGTGTTGCTACGACGATCATCAGAGAGGCGTATAACATTACAGACTGACGAATATATGTGTAGCCCTGAAATGGGGCATTCAGGATCTTCGTTAAGTTAATTCGTCGGCTGTCGTATGAGTCGTTGGAGACCAAAATTCCACATGTGAGTCTAAATGCAACCCCCGGCTGTAAGAGTGGCGTCTCCAGACATCTCTCTACATTATACATGGTAAAAGTTTCACGAACGTCCCCTTCGAAGCTGACGAGGCTGACGATAAGAGAATGTATTTTGAGAGTGTATTGTACCAGTGGATCTGCAACCCATGGCAAGTAGTCGCCAGGTGCAATATACATGGGAACGTCCGGAGAGGTACAAAATGACTCTCAGAGCACATCCCAGTCCCCATCTTACGATGTGATTGAAAGGAAGTTTCCATACCCAAGTCTTGTGTCTTATGCATGAGCAACGACGTAAAACGTGCAGGCTGTGGTCTGGGTGATACGATTGCCATGGCGGCGACGGTGTGTGAAACAGATGAGGTGATGGTCAGACTGGTGGAGCACCAGTTATGTTGGAGACTTCTCAACGATGCTGTCGTGGAGATCCCACGGGCAAACGAGGGAGTGGCCCGATACTGTGGAAGTGATATAGTGAAGATACTACAACATAGTTGTGAATGATGGGCATACCATGAGTTCTGTATGAGCAGAAAGGCCACTTATGCCGTGACGGGGGACAGGAAGTTAACTTGTGCAGCAGAGTATTGCACTGGAGAAGAGCTGGACAGACTAGGTTTTGACAACTTTATCTCAACACCCATCTGGGGAATATGACATCCCACAGTATGGGGAGAATCGTCCCACTGCACATCGCAAGAGAGTGTCGGGACATGCTAGGAAGGGAAGGAGGAGATCAGCAGGCCACGAGAGGAGTCACCATGCTCAAATACAACATGAAAACAGTGGAGGTTTTAGAAGTTCATTGTATCAGGAATCCTTGGAATACAGAGCGTGGAGGTGGAGGGCGTCAATGAGAAGAGAGTGGCGACGTCAGTCACTACTCAGATGCATCCTGACACTTGCAGAGGTCTGGGAGGAAGGGATGAATATTCTCGAGGTAGGGCAGTATAAAGAGGCCATCGAAAGAAGGGGGCAGGGTGGGATGGTGCCGAAATCATGTTCTACCCTGGGACAGAGAGCCCTGGAAGGACTGAAGTGAGGAAGATGTTGGAAAATTTATAAGAAGGCCTTAGGTGCATTACTGTGAATGTGAATGGGCTAGTGTAATAGTGTGAAGACGAGAATGTTTTTGTACATGCTCCTGTGTCAATATAGAGTGGATTCGTATTTCTACAGCGACATCATAATGTCAGGGACGGAAGAGTGCTAGAGGTGGCAGGTGTTTTATCAAAGTTGGACTCTGCCATCTGCACGTTTGCAAGGCGGTGTGGGTTTATTGATAAATGAGGGGAGCCCGATTTATGTTTGATACAAAGTGAGGAGGAAGGTCAAGGGGTTTGTGTGTGGATTGGTGTGATGGTGGGTCATAGAGGTAAACCTTCCGTAGTGTGTATGGACCAGCAGAAAACGGAAATATAAAGTAAAGGGGTATTTTGTCATGAATGGTCTAGTTTTTACGCCTTACTGTTTACGCCGTGGCGGTGGCCATGCGTTTGAGAGAGTGAGGACTGGAATTTGTAATTAGAGGGCTTGATGTGGAACACGAGGGGTGGGGCACATGTCTTGGCAGCCTTACAAACACTCTTGGTGGATGTTCCGGTTTGAGGATGTGGTATGGTGGGTGGCTTGGGAGGTAGAGCATCATCTCTTTGTTAAAAGTGAGGTACCAGCAGCAGTTAGATAGGTGTGTACATATCTCACACAGGATTTTGTCAAAGTTTGTCCATACATAGAAGTAGCTTTTACCACTCATCCGGGCAGTAGAGGCAGACGGTGGAGTAGAGTCATTAGCAAGTACTATCACTAGGGGATACTGTAAGTTAAATATGAGTGTATAGAAGATGAGGAGGGGTTGCGGAGGGTTTTTACCAGCACGTGGGGAGTGGGGTTAAGAGGAGGGATTAAAAGAGTTAGGAGGATGTGGTGACATATTGTGATGGTGTGGTCCTAAGGAAATGGACTTTGACATTATTTATCGTGCGGGAAGGGAATGGAACACAATTCTTTAAAATATGCACAAACGGAACAAATTCTTTAAAATATGCACTCATTATAACTATTTGGAGACAGGTTAAGGGGTTGTTTATGTAAGGGGAAGTGGAGGGTACTTATCCTAGGGACACCCATTATGGTAATAAAGGGGAGGTGCGAAAAATCAGGAACGAGAGGTGCCACCACGGTGGGGAGAGGTGTTGATGGGAGATAGGCAGTCCGTCATGTGTATTGCGTAGGCAAAAACAATGACAGCAGGCAGACAAGCTTACTCCATGGTGGAGGATTCATGATGTCGGTTATGGGTATAGGTGGGTCATGTTACACAACACAATGAATGGGTGTTGTATGGATAATGGTTATGAGCATATTGGCAAGAGGAAGGGGTAGAGCTGCGGGATTTAAGGAACAGGTTGGTGGGAGTGCTAGATGATCGGTTTGTGAAACAGTGATGGGACAGCACTACGGGGTACGGAAATAACGGCAGGAGTAATATGGAGAGCTTTAAGTGCGAAATTGCGAAAGGGCACAGCAACCTGGAAATCGGATGGACTATCTGGCAGAGTTTTTATCAACACATTGGGAGCTAATGAGGGGGGTTTTTGGTAAGGTTATAAAATTTGATGAAGTAGTGGGCATAGTTTTGGGAGAAAAAGCAGGCACAGCTGTAGTAAGATCTGGAACAAAGGATAAGGACAGCATACGCTTAGGGACTAACCATGCAATATCGTTGTTATGGATGCTTTGATTATATGATGTTTGCAAAGATATTGGGAAATAGGCTTAAAGTGTGTAGTAGGCGGGAGTATCGAGAACTCAGTATGGGGTTGCCAGGGAGGCGTCCTATGGTGAGGGCATGGTTACTAATATTGGATTTCGTGAAGAAAAAGGGGGACAGAGGGGCTTAGTTGACTAGACAGGCAAGGAGCATATGATAGAGAGGAATGAAGAGGCATTGAAAGCCTATCTCTTAAGAGGACAGGGTTTGGGAAGAAATAGTGGTGATGGTAGATGCGTTAAATCGTGGGGCAACGGCGAGGGTACAGATTCAATTGGATAGATGGGGGGATGATTGTAATGGGTAGTCGGACTTGGTGTGTCCATTGTCACAGCTTTTATTTGTTTCATAAGCACCCCTTTTATACAATGTGGATCCAGAAATGGGCATTAGAGCGGGAGAAGGAAGTGGAGTTGGGGAGGATTGAGCCAGTTCTAAATAGGAATGTAGATGATAACTACTGTGTTGTTAGGGAGGAATGTAGCAATGGACACCTTAATGGGTAGTCCAACATGTTCGCGAGGTGCAACTGGTATGAGAGTGAATTCAGAGAAGTCCCACATGTCAAGGAGTTTAGGAACTGGGGTTGGGGAAAGGTTGATGGGGTCGTGTAGCTGTTGGCAAAGAGGGTGACCTTCGTTAAAAATTTGTGGTCATCTATGCAGATAGCTGGATGTTTGCACTTGTTGAGAAAAACTCTCGAGACCGTGTGGAGCATTGCAAGCCTTATTCATTTGTCCTCCTGCCCGTGCAACACTGTCATTAAGTCTTATTGTATAGTAAGGTTGGCACGTGGAACAGCCTTGTGCCCTTTAACTGGGACAGCAATTGCAAATATACTTAACCGGTTTTTACACATTCTTGGTGGGGTTCGGGCTGTGGATTGGCTTAAAAGGCGATGTGGTAATGTTTTACCTGTGCATCAGGGGAGTTGAGTTTGATGGTTTTTTAAAGCGAAGGGTCAAATGAATCTTCAATTAAGAGTGAGGTGATGAGGTAGGGTGTGGGTGGAGGGTGTTTGCCAGATGCCACAGTAGATTGAAACATATTGTATACTGGGGTAGAGTGTCGTGAGTGTGAAACTGTTTATGAGGCACTGGTGTTGGCTCCGGATCTGGCGGAAAGGTAAAAATAGGTGGCTGTGTAGGGATGTTAGTGGGAAAGTGGTAAGTGGCACCAGTGGAAGGGGATTTTCTCCCATGGATGACGGGGAATATACAAGGGTAAGGTTTTCAGTAAGTTAAGGTCTGGAATAATGTGGAATGGGAGGATTCTGCGTTCCACGTAGTGTATTTTATGTGAGGGGAATGGGGAGATCATGGTTTTGGTTTGAGCAGAGTGCTGCGTAGGATAATGGGTAAAAATCATACTGTTCTGCGGGCAATAAGTCTTTGACGTGGGGGGTATGGATGACAGTATTCTTAGGGCTGTTTGGGTCCATTATGACGAAATTATATTTACATATCGAGGGAATGCTAGTGGAAAGGTGTTACGAGTGAAGCATCGAGGGTATTAGCGGTTACGTTTTATTAAAACAATGAGTTGAAACAGGATATTTATGGCGGCGGTATTAGCTGGTTTACTTTATAAAACATTGTGTTGAAACCAGGGATATTTTATTGCGGGTTATTAACAGTTACGGTGTACTAATACCTATGTGTTGAAACAGGATACTTTATAGGGCGAGGTGTGGAAAGAGGGACACTTTTCCCGTGTATACATAGAACGACAACGTTAGGGGATATTATTAACTGGTAATCATGAGAGGGGAAGGATTAGGATGGAGTATGCTACAATTGTAGGATGTCAGGGGTATGAAAACGGGACACCTCCTGGGGTCGGATATGATGGTGGTAGGCTACATGGGAAGGATGTCAGGGGTATGATACAGGGTCGCCCCGGGGGGTTGACCACAGTTCTAAGGATTTCTGGACATTCTGATTGAGTGAGAGTTGTTGAACAACGCAACGTTTTCTGAGGTGTAGAGAAATATTATCATAGCAGTTATTCGTCACCCCTGGTTGTAGGTGACATTATGTTATAACGCTTAACTAACATAATTATGTAAATTATGATATACAATGTAATGTGTCATGGTGTTTATTGTGAAACACCGATGATTATAATTTTATTTAATGATTCCTTCAAGTTTAGAAAGGATGTATGTAGCATGTTAGTATATAAACATTTTATTTGTATCATAGGGTATTTAGTGGACGGATGGCTATTGTTTGGGAGGAATGAGCCTTTAAGATTGGACTGAGTCATGCTAGTAAGATTTTGTAACCTGTAAACCAATGTGTCTGCCTATATATGGAGTTTTGCATTATTTAAAATGACAAAGTAACTTAGTCATAAAAGGCATTCATACCTGTTTTTAACTAGTGGCACTTTTGGTATGTCTATATAAGATCATGCCTGGGGTGTTTCATGCTTATATATGTTGTTACAGATGTTTTTTTTCACAAGTTCATTATATATGATTAAGTGAATGGAGTTTTTGATCTGTGTATAAGCCAGGTGAAACCTGGACGTTTTCCACTTGGGGGGGTAACAGAGTGTAAGCAATCTCGTGCAGAACAGGAAATGCAAAAACACATGTCATAATTATTTAAGATGTCTAATGTTGTCGCATTCTCTGTAGGATGTGATGTATAGCTTATCTAGGCATGTAAATAATCTCTGCAGGAGGGAAACATTGTGTAAATTTATTTATTTTGGCAGTTTTATGTATACAAGCTGTGTGTAATTAGGGGTATATATATTGATAATACGCTATTTACCATCAATCATTCGCTGCCTGATGAGGTAAGTGTGGGCCCGCTGCTTTGCACACCTCTACTGCTTTACACCAGACGAGCTACTCAGACACAATATTGTGCTAGTGAGTGCCAAGAGTGAATACTGTGGCTCATTGAACTCATTAGTGGCTTTAACGCCTACGTCATCAAATGTTTATTGCCCAAAATTATAAATGAAGACATATCGCATCAGAGACGAGGATTTGTTATTAAAGTGGGCACTAAATTTGTTTAATAGAATAATTGTGAAAGATCTCACGCTCACGAGTACAAGGCATTGTGATCGAATAACCAAGATGTCAGCAAAGAACGTAACAAACACCGGCGGTGAAGGGCAGGTTGAACGGATGTATCAAAACATTTTTTCGTGGGTCAAGCTTCTGCCAACTTGCATTTTGAGCTGAAACAGATTTTAGAATGTACTTCAAAAGAATTGGGACTGTACATCTAGCCCAACTCTGGAAATTAGGGTAAAAGGAGCTTATGGCAGGATTTTGTGAGGTACTTTCCAATCTCAAAAGGATACTGAGACATCCAATACCCTCGTATGTATAACTCGAGGTAGATTAAGACCAGGTAAATGTAGCGAATGCCGGCGAGGCAGAACGTGCTGAATGTGTGGTAATATGACCATATGGCGGCAGATTGTGTAAGTCGGAATATGGCCTCCAGGCTGGCAAGGGTCGGTGCACCTGCGCAATGATATAAACGATGCCTGAGGAAGAACGGAGGCAAGGAGGAAGGGCTTGTCTATGTTGAGTGAAGAGGGGAATGGCTCCTCCTGTTGAATTGGAGATTCATTAATCACCCAGCCCATTGAACAGTACAGTTGCGCGTGCTGAGGCGTAAGGTGGCACAGAAGGAAGGCTATCGAGGAGGAGTTGGAGACAGTATACAGCTAAGTTACAGTCTACAGAGGTGGAGGTCCCCACAGAGAGCCAGGAACCTGCGATTCCAGGTGGAAGGCAGGTGTGTTGCGGGGACGAGGGAAGACCAGGTGTCTGCAGCTGCGCCTCAAAGTTCAGAGCCACTGGCATTGTCCCACCTAAGCCCCCAGCTTGGCCCGTGCAGGCTGTGTTCAGGATCGACACAGAGGATTTGATGTTTGTGGTCTGGCGTGACCAAGCAAGTTGCCACCCATAGTCAATGAGGGAGCATATTGCCTAGATGTTAGTAACAACTCATAACCCGAGCTGCGCCCAACCTCTAGGGTTGACCATGGCAACTCAATGCCCTGACCCTCCTGCAAGAGCCCTCTCTTTAATTGGTGCACATGTTTCTTGAAGGTGATGCGACTTTCAATGTTGATGCCCAGGTACCTATAACTGTGAACCGACTCCAGGTCGATGCCCAGGACCCACACCTCTGACTGGTACCACTGTGCGAAGGATCATGGCTTTGGATTTTGCTGGCAGATATCATGAGCCCCAAGTGACGGCACGTGGAAGCCAGCAGATCAAGGTCCTCCTGGCATGCTGCCAAACCAGCACTTTCCTAGTGTGACTAGTGCCCAGGTCATCCGGCCATAGCGGGGAGGACGGTGCCTCTGATCGAAAGCAGCACACCCACTAGAGCATCATTACCCCGTTATCCAGGGTCTTGAGAGAAGAGGCATGCCCCGGAAGCATACCTGGGCCCCGCCTGTTTTGGGGAGATAGGAACGAACCATGAATACAGCTGCCTTTAATATTGGGTACTTTCAAAATGGGGTCCCAGTGGGAGGGCACAGGGACAACATAAGAGCACCCCCTTGTAACCTTCTCCGAAGCAGCCAGTTCCACCATGCTGGGATGTTGTCACAACCAGCCCCTGCAAACTCTCGTAAGAGTCTTTGTCCTGAGGAATGAACCAGAACCTCGTTTTCCGTCCTGGAGGACTTGCAGCCGACTTGTGGCGGGGTAGACGTTCCAGATACCATACAAACCCGTAATAGGGAACCTTGAATTAGTTGAAGGCCCTGGTTGCTGTGCCCGAGCTGAGCCGTGAAATCTCCTTCCACGTGTAGTCAGCAAAGTCCAAGTCCACTGTGGAGGCGCGACTCAACTTGGGAGGGACCTGGATGCTCCATCCTTGCCACTTGAGGAGCTACAGCCTCCCTGGCCTTTCCTTCCACGACCCCTATGGCATCTGGGGGTACAAACTCCTTGGGTACAGCTGTGCGACGGACCTAGTGGCAGATTGCCGATACAATAGTCTCCACTGCATCCTTGGCCTACTGGTGGGTGCTCCTACCTGCCCCACGCCGTCCTCCAACTCGTCCCAGCATTCAATGAACGTTTAGGCGCTCTCCTGGGGTCTGTCAAGGTGACTGTAGGTGTGGGGACAGACCAGCAGCAGAGCTGCTGCCTGTGACCTAAGCCGCCCACACTGGGTGCAGAGCGTGAGGCTCAGACCCAGTTGGGGCACACTGCTCTGAAGCACTGAAAACATCCAAGGATCACCAGAAACACGCCTAATCTGTGCTAACAACTAACACAGATGGTATATTCCCGAGCGAACACCACACACTCCCGTGTATTCCAGTCTCGCGTCCAGTCGATTATCCTTCTTGAAGTAGACCAATTTTTCTTAGTCCCCTGAACTAATTCTATCCCTAGTCTATTTGATTCGCAGGTATGTATCCTGGCCCGGGTCTCTCAATTTTTGGTGACTCTGCATTGCTCCACCGTGTAGGAAAGTGACATTTATCGTTACTTGCAACTCAGGCAGGTCATCAGCAGAAGGGGGGTGGGGATCTCCCGGCCCTATGGCCAGATGATGTACCAAACGTTAGTGTGCACTAACGAGTGGTTGGTGTGCAGTGCAATGAGCCCAAAGCCGGCCCCTCGCGACCAACTTCAGCGGGGGGGTGGATGACGTTACAAGACTGGAAGTAATGTTTCCCAAGTCCGTGGACAGCTAAGTACCAAATGTGCTGCTCATCCCTCTCGGCCTGCCCCTACTGGGTCATTGAGGAAACGTCTACAACAGCGAAGGGGCCATCGTAAGGCCATGCAGCTAACAGGTAGTGCACAAGGGCTTCGAACCATTCGGTCACAATGGGCACAGAGCTCCTCTCATGCCCGGAACAATCCCGCAACAGTGGAGGATAACCCTAAGCATAGACGGTGGAATAGCCAACCGCGATTCCCTGACTGTGTCCAAATACTTGGAGGTGGCACCCTATGGGTTTGCCCTGACCCATACCAACAGAGGCTCCGTGAATCCCAGGTCAGGAATGGGGCTCCTGGCCACACCAGCAGCCCACAGCGCAATCTGGCTGAGGCTGATGGAGAATTGCAGAACGTGGTGGCTTCGAGGGTTGCAGTCCTAGTCAGCCTCATCTGCACATCACTGCCAGGGATCCCACATGGCTCGGTATCCATTGATGGTAGCCCGTGCGAACGCCTGGCCATGAAGTCTGCAGGACACCGCCCGATGGATCCCTGATTAAGTGTAGTTGTCCTTTGGCTCTCTGTGACATAAGCGCGTTGGATCGCTGCCTTGGAATCACATGGATGATGGAGGGATGCTGATGGTCTGCAAAGAGCATCTGCAGATCTTGTTGAAGGCAAAGAGTTCGACTGGAGGAAGGTGCAATGGTCCTGCGAGGCGCAAACCTGTTGTCAGATTGCTGTGGAACATTCCAGCAGCTGTGCAGCCTGCCACTGGTCTCTGGCGCCATCATGTAATATTGGCAACACACCCTGGCCTTCTGCATCCACAAATTGCCTAGCCGAGGCAAGGTGGTGGCAGATGTCCCCGGTGGCAATGCCTCTGCTTGTCTGGTAGGTTTTTCCCAACGCAACTGCAAACAGCTCTGGAGCCTAAGGGGTGGCACTGTGCGTTTGCTGCCAGTCTGTTCGCAGCTCCCACCTGGAGCAATGTCCATGGCAAGAGCTTCTGTGTGGCATCTGCACCGACCACACCATCGGAAATGACTGTCTCTGGTGGACCGTAAAATCTCTCATCATTTGTCAGCCCCTGGGAGTTCTGAGATACTTTCCAATCCCACCTGTCAGCTACCAGTTGGATCCCGTCTTCAGAGGCTGTAGCTGCACCTCAAGGTTCCGGATCCACTGCATTGGCCCACCTAGGAGCCCCCATCATGGCCGTACAGCTGTGTTCTGGAGACACTGAGGATTTGATGTTTGTGGGTCTGGCGTGAACCAGAGCAAGTGCCCCATAGTCAACGAGGGAACGTATTCCTGGATGTAGAACAACCTCATGACCTCGAGGCTGGCCCAACCCCTTTGGGTTGGCCATGGCACTAAAATGCCCTGACCCCTCTGCAGAGCCCTCTCTTTAATGTGGTTGCACATTTTTCTGGAAGGTGAGGTGCCTGTCAATGTAATATCCAAGGTACCTTTAAAAACTGTGAACCCACTCCAGGTCGATGCCCAGACCCCAGCCTCTGACTGGGCACCTTGGAGGAAGGACATGGTTTTGGGATTTTGCTGCAGTATTTTGAGTCCAAGTGACGGCAGGTGGAAGCCAGCAGATCGAGGTCCTCCGGGGCACGCTGAAAAAAGCCGGCGCTTCCTAGGTACGAAAAGTGCCAGGTCATCGGCATAGCTGGGAGGACGGTCCCTCTGGAGAAAGGCAGGCACACCAGATGATGCATCAGTACATTGAACAGGGTGGGACTAAGCACCCCGCCCTGTGGATGCCATTGCCCCAGGGTCTTGAGAGAAGAGGCATGCCCCTGGAAGCGTACCCGGGCCCGCCTGTCCTGGAGATAGGAACGAACCCATGAAAGCAGCCTGCCTTTAATCCCCTGCGGGCCAAGAGTGAGAGGATGGCAGGTGCACTGGCTAGCTAAAAAAGCTTTCTCGAGGTCAAGAAAGAAACAATTGTGGGCTTGGGCGTCCGACCCAATGCCGGCAGTAGGGGTGGTAAGGCTTTCGAAAGTGCCCACCCTCTGGTGAAGCCATAAGGTGTTTATGAGGAGGGCCAAGCTTTCCACCTCAGGCGCTCCAACACCACCCTTTTCCCAGACAACCTTCGAAATGCAACTGGTGAGGGAGATGGGTCTCACCCCTGCCAGGATCCCCAGGCTTAGGAATGGGTATGATGTCAGCCTCCTCCATACGACAGGGAGTTTTGCCAGCTCGCCAAGTCTGGTTGATTGACTCCCAGGACGCTAAAATGTCCAGAATGGCCAACCGAGTGATCATGCATAGGTGATACCATCATGCCCCGGACAGTGTCCCCGATGGAATGTGAAGGCTGCCTGGAGCTCCTGGTCGGTGAAGTCTTCATCCGTGACATCCCCACCCCTGGCATTGCTCGGGAAATCACCATCACCCTTCTAGGAAGGAGGGTGGCTTGGAGTCCTGGAGACCCTTTAGCAGTTGAGCCAGGGCCGCTCTGAGGTGAATAGGTCCACCAGACGCTCTGCCTCCGTTGCGGGGTCTGGGTTCAACCGAGCCACACTGCGACGCGCCCAGTGGCCAATCGTAACTTGGTCCAAATCTCAGATAAGGTGGGGGAGTAGCTGAAAAGGGGGCAAAACCACTCGAACCAATTAGCCTGCCGGACCCTGTGTGAGACCCTGGCGTGCATGCCGCACCACTTCCCTGAGCAGACGCATGGACTCAACCTGGGGTTACGCCTGTGCATCTTTGCGTTTCAACATTGATGGGGGTGGTTCTGTTCCCTGATGTCCTCATTGTAAAACCACCAGTCACGTTTATAGGACCCTCACGCTGTAATCTTAGGTATTGCTGCCTCAGCTGCACATGTGAAGGCCACCTGCAAGCTTTTAGCCGCCTCATCTGGGGCTTCTGGAAGGGAGACTCCGCCCACCAACGCTCAATGACCTCCTGGAAGCACTGCCAGTCGGCCTTTTTTAGATTCCATCTGGGGGTAGGTGTGGGGAGCGGGCAAACCCCTGGACCATCAGCGTAGTGACCCCCCTGCAAAGTGATCACTGGTGAGAGGGGGTGGACCTCCCATCTCGCGCTCGAGAGCAACCGCCTAGAGATGAATGTGACATCCAAGCGGCCACCATAGTGATTTTTTGGGCTCCCCTTTATGAGGGGCAATCTCAGGGACCCCCTTTTCCCGCACACCCCCGAAAGGGGCCTCCCAGCTGCTTTGGGGTAGGAAGACAGAAGAAAGATTGGGTGGGGGGCTTGACACCCCCACCAAAACCCAAACCCCCCCCGTGGGGCGAGTGTTCCACCCTGAATGTCAAGGGTGTACCGAGACTTCTGAAAATATTGAAAACCCCCGAAAATTTCCCTTTCCGCCGGGTTGTGGGGGTGAAAAGCCTGAACCTTTTAACCCCTCCCCACTTTCGGGGGGGGGGGTCATGGAGATTAAAAGGGGGATAGGGGCCCCTGTTTTTAATCGCCTTTGCCCCTGCCAGCCCCTTTTCCGGGCCTTGAAGGGGGCAAAACCCCCGGAATAGGGTGGTTTGCATTTGACTGACAAATCGGTGAGTGTCCCCCTGAAACAGGAAGACAACAACCTAAACCCTGAACGGGCAGTTTATCAAACACAAAGGGAAATTTTTTCCGTAAAGGGCCCACAAATGTTCCACTGGAGAATCTTAAAGGGGGCCGCAGGGGTTGGCTCACGTTTAAAAATCCCCCTGCCGGGGACCGCCCGTTTTTTTGGGTTGGGCGACTCCCGGGTCCCCCCCCCATCAAAACCCTGGAAAGGAAACCCCCTTGGTGAGGGCTTAAAGGGTTTCCTGGAGCCCCTTTTTCCCCTTCCAGTGGGAACCAGGGCCCGGGCCCCAGAAAAGGACTGCCTAAAGGCCCCCCGGGCCCCTCTTCCAAACGCACCCGACAGAGGAGCGCTGAGATGCCCCCGAAGGTTTTTTTCAGTCGACCCGGGAAAAAGGAAATTCGACCATTCCCCTCTGGGCATTAAACTGGCCCGACCCTTCAAGGGGGGGCGGGGTCACTGGGTATTCTGGGGGCTGTCAAACAGGCAGCAGCATAAGCTGGGTTAAAAACCCGGGCCCGGCATAAAGGGGCCGGGGTTTTTCCCAAGTCCCCTGGCGGGGAACCTCGGGCCTTTTCCGCTGGGGGCCCGCCACAAGGGGCCTGTCCTTGGGAAGAGGCCTGCGGCCCGAGGGCAAGGAATTTTGGGGGCCCACTGGGACCTGCGGGGGCAGTGTGCCTGGCCTGTGGCTTTTTTCCCAAAATGATTCTGCCTTCTTGGCCACCTTGCCATCTGCCCCCCCCAGTTAACCCGCGCTGCGGCCAAACCATTGTCCCCCTCTGAGGGCCCCCGCTGGGGGGCCCAGTGCGGGGAAACCCTTCGTTTTGGTTTTTCCCCCTTCCTGCTTTACCCGGGGGAAACCGTGTTTGGAAAGCCCATGCTGACTGTTGCGGGGCCCGTTCCAAGGCTGGGGGGCCCGTCGGGGCTGTCGGGTTTCTTTCCCTTTTGCGAACCTGCGCCATTGCTGAAACCCATCAAAAGGACAGCCCCTTTTTTCCAGGCATGGGCCTCTTTGAGCATTTGGGGCACATTTGGGGGGCGCGGCCGAAGGGTTTTTCCCCCAGGGGGTTTTTTGAGGATTGCAATGCAGTCCTTCGAGTCGTGTGCCTTGCGGCACACCCCCCACACTTCTTCTCCCCCGCTGGCAGGGGCTGCAAATATGATGAACCCCTGGCAGTTGTTAGACGTTTTAAAAAACGTCCTTTTTGGAAATGGTAATGTAAACAGGAAAAATTTTCTTGAGTTAAAAAAGAATCCGGGATGTGAAATTAAAAAACGCCTTGGGCCCGATTTTAAAAGTGTAAACCCCGTACCCGGGGGGTAAGGGATTTTATGGAATCACGGGCTTCAACCGGGGCAAACCGGGCGGGTACCTCGTCCTCGGAATGAGAACCGTGGGCGGTGTAGCAGGGAAAATCGAAACTGAATGGGGGAATGGGAAAAAATAAGGATATAATCACCCCCAAGTTAAGTAACCCTTCTAGTTTTAAAAAAACCTATGCTGGCCAGTGGTTTATGTTGTAATTAATAGGGTTTTGAGTGGGTCCAATAAAAATCAAGTAACCACCAGAAACATCGGGGAATTGGGGGGATTAATTTTAAAAATTTTTCCTTTTATGGGTGGGATCCAGGTTTATCCTACCCCCCCCCCTTCATTCAGCTAAACAAATAATCTTTTACACCCAAAAATTAAAATTTGTACACCGAAAATTGTGGGTGGGTACCCAATCCATACTGGTCTCGGGGTAGATATTTGGGAAAATTTTTGAGGTCCCAGGGACCACTTGGTGCGACCAGGGGTGGTTAAGTTTTTTTCACATTTTACAAAGGGGGGACCTAAAGGGAAACAATATGATTTTCTTTCCCCAATTGGATTACTGGAAAGTATATAAAAGTTTTAGGTACATACAGGTAAGGCCCCCCAAAAATTTTTTTATATTCTGCCCGTTTTGGGCCTTCGAGAACCCCGGTGCAACAGTGAAAAAATTTTTTTGAAAAATTAAATTAATAATTTTAAATGACTGAAAAAGGAAAATTTTTTGTAGGGGGTGACAAGGTTTAATTCGATCTGTGAGGATGACAATTGGCCCAATTTAAAATTTTCTAGCACATGGGGGGCTAGGGGTTTAAAACAAGGTTTTAAAATGGGAAGAATTATCATTTTAAGGCGGGCCCACTTAATTTATAATCAGTGATTAAAAATTCTCTAACCTTTTTTGGATCTAATGGAGTTAATGTGGCTGACAAGTCCGTGAATTTTAGAGTAATGAAAACTCATTTACCCGGCATTAAAAGCCATGGTTAAAAAAGGCATTTGATTTAGTGAATCAAAAACCAGAACCCTAAAGAATTTAAAAAATTTTATTTAAAATCCCTTTTGGGGAGTAGATTTGATTGGGCAAATTGGGGGGTTTTAAAACTGTGAAAAACATCTGCTGGAGAATTGGGGGGGAGATGGAAATGGAAATGAAAGTTTTTTTAAAATCAACAATTAAAGAAAATTTTAAAAAAACGCTTGTAAAAAATAAGGCTTTTAAATAAATTTAAAAAAAGGAAAACCAGGCAGTTGTTAACCAAATTTAAAGAAGGGTGGGGGTTTTCCAAAACCCCCCCCCATAGTACGGCTGGGGGAAATCAGGAACCCAATTTGGCAGGAATTTTTTTGTTTAATTTGGGAGACCAGCCAGCCCAAAAAGTTCTAAGGAAAAAACACAATAATGTTGAAGTATCTGCAAGTCTCAAAAGGGAAAATTAATCCCCAGTGTTTAAAAAACATAGTTTAAAAGTTAAATAGGGACATAAACAAGTTCCCGGAAAACAGTAATAAATGTTTCCTCACAAAACAAGGTAAGGGGGAATAAGTACCCTTTTTGGTTTAAGGGAACCCATTTAAAAAAGAGGGCAGGCAAGGAAAAGAGAGACTGCCTTTTTTCTGCCCCGGGTACTCATTTTACCCAAAAATTTTTAATGGCCTGGGAATTTTATGGGATAAATTAAAAAATTGGGAAAAAATGAAAGAACTTGAAAAGATTTATCAATGGGGCTAGACAATCATAATGGGAAAGGATTTTCAAAACCCAAAATTTAACCGGGTTTCATCAAATGCAAACCCGGGGAAAACACCCTACAGGGTTTGTGCAGGTTGTATTTTGATTTTATTTTAAAAATTTTTGGGAAAAAATTTTGGCCTAGCTTTTTAGGGAGCCTTTCCCCTTTTTGGATTTAAAAATTCCCGGGAAAAAAGGGGCAAAAATTTTTAAAAACCCTAAAAGGCGTCACTCTCCCAAACAACTGGGACGGGGGGGCCAAAGTAATTTTAAAGGGCAGACTACCGCCTATTTTAAAAATTTACTAGAGGAATTAATGAAAACGGCCCCGGTGTCTTACTCATGAAAGGTCAACCCAGTACAAGTATTCTTCTATCGAGAATGATGTTGAACCGTCTAATTTGTGGGAGCTGGACAGCATAGGGATTAATGTAAATGAGGAAAGTCCAAATGATTCCTTTACTCAGGAACAATACCTGAAGGATGTTAAATGTGAATCTGGACATTACTGGGTGCGACTTCCGTGGAAGCTTGACCGTCCAGAATTACCTACTAATTATAGGATGGCGTATGGACAGTTAAAGGGCCAGCTCTGTGAACTGAGCAAGACACCAAAATTGTTGACTGCTTATAATGATATAATTAATAAGCAGTTAAATAATAAATTGTTCTTACTTCAGGCGACGATAAATGCACACCTTAAGTGCACAGGCGGTCCACTGAGCGAAGTAATTGGGTAAATAATCTTATTGGACAATTTCCGGGTGTGACGTCAACTGAAGAGGAACTAATGAGGATTTTGTGAAGGGTTAATGAAATAATGAGAAATGTGCTGGGGCTGACTTGGGATACTGAGAGACTTGTTATTGTTAAAGTCTCAAAATTCCAGTATGCCCAATAAATTAATCCAGGGAGCATAGGCTTATGCCCCTGAGAGAATGGAACACTAATTAGTCCATTTTGAGGTCAATAAATATGGGTGGCCATGGATTTGTGCCTATATGCCCGTAGGGTGCTGGGGCTGACTTGGGATACTGAGAGAACTTTTTATTGGGAAAGTCTCAAAATTCCAGTAT
>NW_026505295.1:2500-17196 GCF_026875155.1 Cherax quadricarinatus
TCCCGAACACCCTAGCATTTACTTCCTTTACAACCTCATCTATAAATATATTAAACAACCATGGTGACATTACACATCCCTGTCTAAGGCCTACTTTTACCGGGAAGTAGTCTCCCTCTCTTCTACACACCCTAACCTGAGCCTCGCTATCCTCATAAAAACTCCTTACAGCATTTAGTAGCTTACCACCCTTTCTATACACTTGCAACATCTGCCACATTGCTCTCCTTTGCACCCTATCATATGCCTTTTCTAAATCCATAAATGTAATGAAAACGTCCCTACCTTTATCTAAATATTGTTTACTTGTGTTCTTTAATGTAAACACTTGATATATACATCTACCCATTCTAAAGCCTCCTTGTTCATCTGCAATCCTGATCTCGTACCTCTAATTCTTTCAATAATAACCCTATCATACAATATTACATGTTACTACCATACCAATATTACATATCCTCTCAAATTCATCCACCAGTCTTGCAACATTTCTTCAGACTTTCCCTATGAAAGTCTCACCATTAAGTGACTTAAGTATGAATGCACTTTATTATATAATTTTTTCTACCAGCATGTGGCATTTACTGTGGACCGTAGTAAGTCTGGCAGTCAGAGTGGATGGAATTCCCAAAAGGTGGAGACAGGAAGGAATCCACAAATGCTGGAGATGGGTTGGAATCCCCAAAAGGTGGAGACAGAGTTCCTTAAGCTGTTCAAGAGAGCATCTAATGATGAAATCTTCGGATGGATTGATGTAAGGCTACTTGATGTAAATTTTCTGGTGCAAAATATGCAATTCCTGATGATACTTGCAAGTTTTTGTATATAATATGCTTAATTTTATTTTTCTTGAATCATATGCTGTCAATCCATAGGGCATTGCTTAAATTAGAGCCACAGCATTAAAACCTTTTCTGTTTTGTTTTTAATAAAACATAAAATTACAAGGTGTTGCTTTGCCTTGTATTTTAAATAATCAAAAAGTAGTTCTTTCTTTCTTAGTATTTCTCAAGTAAAAGCCTACAAAGGCTAATGAGCAAAATAAAGGGTATGGAAAATTCTGTGAATTGATATTTTTTGACCGAAGGTAAACCTGTTAAATTACCCGATTGTGACAGGTCATGTAAACCCATTATTTTTATTATTATTATTACTACCAGGCTTCGAGAGTTGTGAAACTCTCAAAATTCTTCAAAGGTACTAGTGAAATTGTAGTAACAGGATTGCAAACAAATCTACAAAACAGGTGGGGGCACGAACCCTTGGCAGTCGAGTCCTAAAACTTGCAAGTCAATGTGCTAGGCCCTGGACCAGCTGGCTCTTGTAGGATTTATCCGATTTGGTATATTTCTATACACTGTAGGAGGTTAGTATGGACCCCACTATGACCATAAATGCAGGTATTTTACAGATGCATGGCTATTACATTCCCTAACTCAAGTACCTTCAAAGCTGTCATCATAACTCAGATAACACTGGTCAACAATTTTTAAAAAGGTGTATGCTTCTTGAATGAGAAGTTAATTTTTTTGTATTTTCATGTCCTGAATCCAAGTATCACCTTGTAAAATGCTTACTGGCTATAGGTTTAAAGATACGAGACATGTAATACTTGATTATTATAACGTACAATGTGTTGGTATGTTTTAAACTAATCCGTACCTACTCTCTGCGTTTTTGCTTGACACTTGTAGTGGGCTGAAGAATCATCTCTTGCCAATGTCCAGCAATAGTCTGCAAGCATTTTTGTCCCCCCATTTGCCCTGGTACCATTTTTTTCATGGTTAAAATATCTTTGTAAAACTTTTCACCATGTTCGTCTTTAACTGCCTCACAGTTAGCTGGAAAAGGTCCAAATATGAGTTCAAAAAGTGGATTTTAAGTGACATGTTACATCCCATTTTCTTGTAAGCCTTTATGAGGTTTTCCACCAATTCTTAATAGCTGCCTTCCCTTCTGTTTCCGAAAAATTCCTTCGCCACTAACTTAAATGCTTCCCAAGCAGCTTTCTTCTCCCCACAAAGGTCTGATTCAAAGTCACCATCTTTAAGAAGCTCTTGAATCTGAGGACCATTGAAGACTCCCTCTCTTATCTTAGTGTTGTTCAGTGTGGGAAATTTTGATGTTAAATACTTGAATCCTTAACTGGATTTGTCCATAGCTTTTACAAAGTTTTCATGAGCCCCAGTTTTGTGTGTAGTGGTAGTAGCAAAATTTTGTTTAGTTCAATGAGGTGAATGTTGAACATTTTTCATCCCAGGCTAGAATGATTGACAAGGTGGCCAGTCTCTCCTGATGTAATGGGAACCTCTTGCAGAGCTGTCCCATTCACATAGAAAGGAGTAGTACTTGGTGTATCTGCCCTGCAAGCACATCACAGCTGCCATTGATGTTTATCATATTTCATGCATTGGAACATATGCTTTATATTCTCATAAGTTTCTTTCATATGTGGTGCATAGCCCACAGGAACTGATAGTTTACTATTGCTGTTATGCAGCAAGACACCTTTCAGACTTTTTGATGAATCTGTGAACAGCCTCCAGTGACTGGGTTCATAGTTGATGCCAAGTGCTTCCATCAGACCATTAATGATTCACAAAATCATCATGACACGATTGCAAACAAACCATACCCCGGCCGGGATTGAACCCGCGGTCAGTGTGTCTCAAAACTCCAGCCCGTCGCGTTAGCCACTAGACCAGCAGGCCACTAAATAGCCTTCCATTACGAAGAAAACATTGAACTACTGTTGACAGTCACGAAATTTTGAAATCTTCATGTCAGCTGACGCATACATGTATTGAAAAGTAGAGCTAACAAACAATTTTAACCATGATATTCATTATCAGTGACCTAAAATTGGTTTGAAATTGCTACTCTGGTCTCAGAAGCATTTTGGTTGCTGACTAGTTAAATCGTAATAACCCAATGGCTAACATATCGTGGAATAGGATTGGCTCAACCCATGGCAGGTGAGACCTAAAACTTGCAGGCCAGCTAGTTGGTCCAGTGGTTAGCACACTGGCCTCTTGAGTTTTATGACTCCTGCCCCACCCATTCTGTGATTTGTTTGCAGTAGTTTTATTGTGATTTTGTGATTCGTGACAGATTTGAAGGGACTTGAGCTACAGAAGGTCATAGCCATGCTGATGTGGGATGCATCTGGAAAATACCTGCATTTATAGTCAAATGACTCATGCTAACCTCCCCAGGGTGTATAGACATGGACAGAGTTGGATGAACCCAATTAAAGCCAGTTTGTCCAGTGGTTAGCACACTGGCCTGAGTTTAAGGACTAGCCTACTGTGGGGTCGAGCCTTACCCATTCTATGATTTTATTATCGTGAATTTGTGCATAAACCTGTAAAGCTTATGCATTGCTACAGGGAGATATAAACAAAAGTTTGAATGTATGAAAGTTGAGCGAGTGAGTGGTGGGGCTTTGCAAAATCAGGGGGTTCATTGAGTTTGGGAATTAATAAAAGATTAAAATTTAAATCACAGTTGGTGCAATAGGTTAACTTTCAAAGTTAGTCTCTGTCAGAGGTGGAACTTTCAGCAAAGTCAGGGATTGTGTGTTGGGGCAGTTTAGAGAAAAGTGGATCCTGCATTTACTCTGATAGGACAATCTGTTAAGATATATTGAACAGGTAGGTGCAACATGACAGTACTTGCAGAGTAGTGCCAGTCTTTTTTCAATGTGGTATCCATGAGTGAGTTGCATGTCCAACATGTGAGTGTTAGTGTGGTCTCCTAAACTCAACAAATGCTGGAAGATGGTGTGGTTTCATGAAAAATTATTTGTAGTTCAACATTGACCAATGTTGCCAACAGTTGTGGAGGTGGGAAGAGCACTGAAAAAAATTGCCTGAGTAAGGAATACCCCATGGGTAATCAGGATGTTTTGAAAAACTGGTCAAGCAGTTGTCTGCTTGTTCATTGCCTCTTACTTCAGTATGTCCAGGGACCCAGTACAAAGATTTTTGTACTTACTAGATATGAGCATTGTATTGATCTTGGAATCCTAGGAAGTATGTTTCAGTTTATAGACTCCTGACTGGGGAAGACTGAAAAGCCCCAAGACACAAACATAATGATTGAGAAATGAGATGAAGAATAGTGAGCAATGAAGTAAGCAGAAGAATATAGTTGGTTACTGTAGTAGTTTAGATAAGGTTAGGACTGAATAAAGGTGAAAGATTCGTCTGTCAGCCCCTTAGAAAGATGGGCTAGAGTTTTAGGAAAGTTAGGCAGCTTTCAGGGAGGTTATGTGAGGCTTCTGCCTGGACAAAGGCATAGGGAGAAGCTATTTACCAGAACACGGGTGTCTGCCGTAACCCTTTCGCTGTCGAGACCCCTGCTTTCAAATTGCTCGGTGTCAATTTAAAAAAAAAAATGTGAAATGATAATCTTTTTCTGAAGGTAATGAAACCATTATTATTATAATAAAAAAGAAGTGCTAAACCACAAGGGCTATACAGGAGGTAATGAAACCAAAACTACGAAATTTGGTGGAAAACTTAAAGAATTACAATCTCGCAAAGTTAGTAGTCTCGGCAATATTTATGCATCGCCGATTTTGCCCAATGCGCTCTACTTTTGGCCAATTCCATTGTTCCATTCCACTGAACTAGCTATTTTGCTAGTATTCCTTCTACTCTATTGAGTACAAGAAACTGCCCATTTACCTATTTAAACTACTTGATGAAGTAATCAGAAATTGGTAATTTGGCCAATTTCATACAAAATTCAGCAATTGGTAATTTGTAAATAGGGTCCAGAATAAACAATGTAGACATTCCTGGCACTAAAAAAAAAACATTTCCTCTGTTCCTTAGTCAAGTCTCCAGGCCCTTATATTACTCTTCCTTTTCATTCTGAAATTTTATTCACAAAAAAAAAAAAAAGTTTCCTGTTATGCCAACTACTGCATTATTGTAATAATTGTGTAAATAGTCAGTGCATTCGTAAATGCATGTTAGACTGGCCAGTTGGATGTGTACTGGGCAAGTGACGTCATTTGTATACTCTGGAATATTGGCAAAAATCTAACGTTTCCACTCAGTTTCGAGCTACATTTGGTACTGAAACAAATCAAAATCATCTGTTTCAATAATATATCTTTCATTCTGTCAAACTGCATGCAGTTTTTTTTTTTTTTTTAATATGGTGGACACTTGCTGCATAGACCCATTCTCATGTATCGAGGCCCAAATGTACTGCTCACAGCCTATCCAAGTGAGCTGAACTCGTGGCATCATGCTATGGAACCAACACTGGTTTCGAAGTCATGATACAACGGAACCAATGATGAAAGGGTTAAGGAATGTGCTTGGGGAAAGACATTATAATGCCAGCTAATATTAGTCTTTTTAGAGTTAAAAAAAAAAATAGCGTTATGTAAAATTGCATGATGGAAGATATATTTTTGCCCATAAGTGCAAAGTGTGTTGCAATGACAGTGAAAGCTGATGCCATTAAGTTTGTAAAAAAAAAAAAAAAAAAAAAAAAGTAAGTAATACCTTCTCTTGAAATTTAAGAATAATATCAGAAATCTGCTATTGAGCCACATTTATTAATATTTAATTTCTTTCTTTAGATAAACTTTTCTTAATTTGTCAGATAAAAATCATTTGATGCAGGTTACATTCCGAGAAATGGCACTTCTTATGGTATCACAACTTGTGATGGGAAAAAATAGTTACGTTCTTGACACTTGAGGAAAAAATTTAAAATTATTTTTAATTCCTCAGAAAAATTATTCTTTCATGACATTGTAGTTGGGGCTATGTAAAATACCTGCATTTAGACATTGAAAAAGAAAAGTACAAGTACCTAAAAAGTTTACTTAAAAAAAAAATTTTTTTTTAATTTGGTCACTGGTATGGAGAGGGTAGCTGTGCTTCCACTGGGCTGAGGAGGACTATTGTGGTTGGTTGTTTTACAATGTGAGAGTAGTCACTTTCCTATGAATCCTGATCTTGGACAAAAATTTTAAATAGATATTGATGTGAGTTTCAGTTGTGTCAATGAGTATTGTAAATTCTAAAACAATCCTAACTTTAATTGAATGGCCATGTGTTGCCATTCTTAAATATTTTTGATAGTTTCCTTCATAACATGTTTCAGGGAATGCTCATAAAGCAGGTAGTAAAAGTTCATGGAGTTCTAAACAATGTTTTTACACTTAATCCAGTGCTTTTATTCCAGGTACACAAAGGTTAAGTTAACCATTGCCATTATTAGTCCAGTTGGAGGTTTAAGTAACAAACTTCCATTTGTTTAGATATTATAGAATGTAAAAATTACCATTTTCTTCAACAGGCAAATATCGGTAATGATGCCAAGAGCAGCAAATTTATACGTGCCTTGGTAACCGCCTTAGTGGAGAGTCAAGCTACGAGTAAGTTGAAGAAAATTTTAGATATTCATTAGCTTAGTTTTAGTTTCCCCAGTGATGCTGTTTAATGTAGAAAACAGTTCCAGTAGGCTGTATCTTTATCAGTATCCTTGTTCATTCTCCTTTCTTTTCCTTTCCCCTTTTCTCCCTTTCTCTAATGATGGGTTATCTTAAAGCAGTGGTGGGGTTTGAGCATTTAGTGCACAAGGAAGGTGGGCCACTCCCTAACATTTGATTGCTTGATTTAAGAATCCAGCACCCTGGTATAAATGCCTGATATTCTCACTTGTCAGTTTGCTACCTATAGCATACAGTGTTCTGACAATATGTGAGCTACACCATGAATTACATTAATACACTATACAAAATGTAAAGGGATTCAGGGAAACCAGTTAACCAGACTTCAGTCCTGGAAATGGGAAGTACAATGCTTGCACTTTCAGGAGGGGTTTGGGATATTGGCAGTTTGGAAGGACATCTGAGCTGTCGTATCTGAGCACCTCTGCAGCGACAGTGATTATGTGTGTGATGGTGAAAGTGTTAAATGATGATGAAAGTCTTCTCCTACCTGCCTTGGTGTGAGATGGCTGATGAGTTAAAAAAAAATTTAAAGGGGGGGGATTATTGCATTCCAAACATCTTGAGGGTCAAACACCCCCTCCTCTCCCCAATTTCCGCAGAGTAGTGAACACTACACTCAAAAGTTGTAGTAGAAAGCCAGTCACTGGCAGGGTGGCTTCGAAACTCCTCACTGCTTTGTGCTATTTCTGGTTTTAACAGTACAGTTTTTTTTTTTTTTTTTTTTTTTTAAGGATGTCCATTTGGGAATCTTTTTTTCTATATTACTATTATCTCTACAATAAACTAGCTTAAAAACATTAAAGATTGAGCTGTTTAGTTTATTCATTTCTGTTTAATTGTATAGTGAATAAAGAACCTGGTTTATATGGTACAAAAAAAGATGTTAGAAAAATTAGTAACTCTCAAACTTGTTAAAAAAGAAATATACACTGTGTAAGCTTTAAAAAAAAAATTAGCAATTGAATAGGTAGTGGTATTTTAGATGCACCACATAAGTAAATGGGTTAAGAGAAGGATAATGTGAAGATGAAAAAGTAGGGGAGGTGGGGGAGGGAAATGTACTTTGTTGATAAAGAGTTAACCAAGTTTCTTTTAAATTGCATACTAAGCTGCCATCATTATTTACAGCTTCCAATGATGGTTCCTCAATTTGTGTTTCTGAAGATTTTGAGGAAAAAATGAAGAACCGTCTAGCTGTGGTGCTCAAGTATGTTGATAGCAATGAAAAATTGGAGATGCAGTGCATCTATGCCCTCCAAGCTCTTAGTGTTAAACATCAGCATCCTAAAGGTAAAGTATGTGGTATAGAGATTTAAAAAATTATAGGTAGTCCTATTAGATTTTTAAATGGCTTAGACTGCACTAACTTTTTCAACAAACTGGCCATATCCTACCAAAGTAGGGTGGCCCAAAAAGAAAAACAAACTTCTCTTTTTAACTTAAGTAATGTATACAGGAGAAGGGGGTTTACCAGCCCCTTGCTCCCAGCATGTTAGTTACCTGTTACGACAAATGGCTTACAGAGGAAGAATTGTGTTCCACTTCCCCATTGAGATAGGAAATAAACAAGAACAAAAAAGTTTCTGGATAAGTTTATAAATTTTATTTTTTTGATATACTGCTCTACTTAAGTACTTTTATGACAAAATTCTCTTTACAGGTCTGCTAGAAAAGTGCTTCAATGCTTTTTACGATTCAGAAGTGGTGTCTGAAGAAGCCTTCGAGCTGTGGGCCAAATTTCAGGATCCTGAAGAACAGGAGGGAAAGGGTGTGTGTGTTAACTCGGTCAAAAACTTCATGCGATGGTTAAAGGAGGCAGATGTAGAAGAAACTGAAACTCATGCCTAAGGGCTTGACCCTCCTACCTCTTCAATTCTTCCTTTAAGTGTTGATACAGAGATGAGTTTTTTTTTTTTTTCGTTACTGATGGACTCAATATATTGTAGAAAACTGAAGTTGAAATAGGAGCCAGAATTTTTACTACAGTGACTTGTGTCTTGAGCCTGGCACAAATGGCAGATATTGAAAAGACTTTCAAGCCATTAGCGTTGGAGTGCATTAAGCTGCATCTGGTAGTCTTCCTGTTGTCTTGGTCTCATAACGAGAGTTTCACCACAGGTTGGACTCGGCAAGCTTATGCATGAGCGGACTTGTATACTGCCTACTGTGGTTTTTTATATATAGTGTAAAAAGTGCACATGAACAGTTAAAAAAATGTTAAAAGTGCAGATGGTTTTGTAATTCTTGCTAGATTGAGCATCAGTTGCATATTGTTATTGTGTTATAGCATAGTTGAAATGAAAACTGCATTCCCTTCACTTCCAGGATATTGAGTAACTGTATAGAGGATACATGCATTTAGATACTTGAAAGCTCAGTTACTTGTTTACAGCTTGGCTCCTCATAAGTTTTGTAAATTATGGCTCAAATTCTGTGATTTGTTTTGTATATTTATATAAATATTTAAGTCGTGTACAGACCCGAGCATGTGCCTAAGGCTGGAGGATATGCTTGCTGGCTGCTGTCAACTCCCGAGAACTCTCCTGCTACCCAGGGATGTTGACATATCGTTGAATTTAATATGCAAAATGTGACGTTTGCAACCCACGGCGAGTCGCTGTGTGTCCCATCAAGCGCTTGCTACTCCGCTAGTTATGCAGAGATAGTTGAACTCTCGCCTGTGCCCCTGACCTTTTGACTTGTTATATGGTACTTATACTGAATGCTGATGTTACCTTTACCCATCCCTAACTGATGCTCTTGCTCCATGCTGTCTTTTTTTTTTTTTTTTTTTTTTTTATTTATATTTTTTTGCTGCTGCTGGGCTTTATAACAGACAAGAAAATTCCCAAAATGGATCATTGTGGTAGGGTATTGGTTTACTCCAGTTACAAATGACATGAATGTGCTAAATAGTGTGCTGGGCATAGGACAAAGTTCAACTTCTCATGTCGTTAATGCGTTATTATAAGCAAAAGGAAAACTGGGGTTATATTTAAGATGAAGTGCTATAAATTAATATTGTAAACCATATCGCCTCTGAAAATAAATTTAATATTTACAAAGTGTGTTTAATTTTAGGGGTTAAATGACATAGGCTAACACTAATTTTCAGACTAGCACAAATCAATTTCTTCATTTGAAATGCCAAAAGTATGAACCTCTTGGGTGTAGGATTTAATTATATTATTTAATACTTGGCCTTTTATAGGTGGTTCTTTGATTCTTGATGTTAAAAAGCTCATAATCTATAGTTTTTCCTTGTTGATTTCCTCTTCCACTTCCCTTTCATTTGACATGGTTATATAGATAGGCTTTGGAGTAGTTAATGTCCAGGATTTTCAGATCCTCCTGTTTTTAGTTACATAATTTAGATTTCTGGTATACAATATATTACTCTTGGTTTTCTCTGCATATTTTTTTTTTCACAGCCATCTCTTACTAGGGTAAAGAGCCCAATAAGGAAATCCTTTCACCCTCATTCATTCAATCCCTGCTTTGCAAGAATGTGCTGATGCAACAGTTCAGATGACCATTTGAACTGCAGCATCCTAATCGATACAGAGTGCAGGCACTTCACCTCCAGGCCTCTAGTCCAGTTAACTAGTTTCCTGGAATACCTTCATAAATGTTGCCATGTTTACCCCAACAGCATGTCAAATCAAAATTGCTTAAATGTATGCACAAACTTCTCGGATGTTCAAGTTCCTAATATTCTTAAGATGCATTTTGGCTGAATGCTGACTTTGAGGTGCTTTATGCTGCACCGAGATGTGAACTCGTCATGGGAAGGGAGTAATACTTTGTCCAATGTGATAATAGCCTTGTTTAGTATTGTAGTGTGATGGCCTTATCAGTGGGTAGAATAAGGCAACTTCCAGGTTAGTGTGCTTCCTGTTCCAGATGGTAAGGTTTGTTGACATAACCAAGTGCTAAACCTGAAAAGGGTCATAGAGCACTGCAGGGAGGAAAGGTGTGGGAAAGAATTGTGTAAAGGTGGTGAGGGAAATCAAGGGCAGGGGTTAGTGGGGGTAGAGGTGCAAGATAAGTAAAATCAAGAGTTAGTGCAGTAAGTTAGTTAAAAAGTCAGGGTTGTCATTTGGAAATTTCAGCAAGGTGGTCAGAGTAGTATTGACAGAAGCAAAATTGTCCAGCCTATCAGTGTGGGTACAATCAAATAAATGTTGGACCAACAGCACAACCCAAAAGTACTTGCATATCCGTGCTGGGCATTTTAGTGAGGCACATGGCCATAGAAGAGTGCAGACTTCCAAACATAGTGGGTGGGAAGACAGACATAAACATAACTGGTTTGACAAAAAAAATTTAATTTACTGTGGATCAAATATGACCTAAGTTACTATTAGTTTTGGAGTTGTCAAGAGATTGCTGAAAAATAATCCTGAGTAATGCCCTGTGGGAAACTGGGAGGTCATGAACAGCTAAGTCTGCTAGTTACCTACCTCAGTGTCCAAGGACCCAACAAACAATGACACCTTCAGGTCTAGTCACGGACTGTGCTGGGGGAGGGCACTGACCCCTAAAACCCCCTCCAGGTATTTGCGTTGTGTACTAGAAATGTGGCATAACCAACGTTGAATGCAAGAATGGAGAGAGACTTTCTCAATGACCTGTAATGCACCGTAGACATCAACATGGTAGATAACGTAATGTGCAAGAGTTGAATGTAACTCGACTGGGAACAGTGGCGAAGTTTAAGAAATGACCTTGGATGATAGTCAGGAAAACTTAACTGTATAGTCAACACCATCAGTGTGCACTAATAAAAAATGGAAGTACTCGTTTGAGGTTACTGGGGTCTATTCTCGGATCCTGGCTTTGCCACTCTTCAGATTCATTCCCTCTTAGCCTCGTGGACTATATTGTATCTGCTCTCAAAACTAGGCATGGGACTTCCTTGCCAAGATCATTTCACTTCCCAATTATTGAGACTGAGCAAATACTTCCTAACTTACCTGTGGCTCATCTGGGACTTGAGCTAGAGTTCACCACTAAAAACTTGCATTTGTGGTCAGTGGGATTAATGCTAACCTCCTTATGGTGTACAGAAATATACCTAGTTGGATGAATCTTCTTGTAGCCCGATGTCCCATGTGGCTTACACATTGGCCTGGAGTTCTAAGACTCACTCGAGTACCATGGGTTAAAATCCTACTTTTTTTTTTTCTCTCTCAAAACTGGTTATAACTATTATAATCACAGGGAAGTGTTGAACCTTTAGGATTATACAGTGCTGTGGGGGGGGGGGAGGTAATGTAAGGTATTCAGGCTTTTCATGGAACTGGAGTACAGATCCAATTCCCTAGATGGAGCCCCTCGCCAATATCGAGGGGAATTTTTGATGGTGATGTGGGCTTTCCTCTATCCCATCTTTGCATGGAGTATTTCAAAACTTCTAATTCCCACTACTGAGGTATGTTATCCTCTGGCTTCTCTGTATGTGTGATGTCTTGGCTCTTTGGCCACATTACTCTTAATTCTCTTCCAACATTTTGTTGATGGCTAACAATTTTGCTCCTATCAAAGCTGAATGGGAATTAAACTCTAACCTTTCCTTGATGTTTATGCCTACTGCTGTGAGAGGATCAATGCACAGTGGGATGCATGTTCCAGTAATGACAAGTGTTTGTGTTTCTCTTCATGCCCTCTGCATCTCTGACCATTTCTTGACTGAACTACTCTCTGTAGCTCTTGCATTTGCTGTCCTCCCAATTTCATAAACTGCCTATTCTCGTGCTAAATTAACCTGCTTCTGTGAGATCTCATTCTTTGCCTCCAACATTTCCAATGTTCAAAAGCTTAACACCATTTTCTAATACTTTGGTGAAATTGGCAACTACCCTTTTGATGGACTTTAATTGGTCCCTTCTAACCTTCAAGAATGCTGCCTTGTTGAATTGGCTCTTATATACACAACTTTCATAACAAATCTTAATCCTGGCTTTGCTTCTGTAGATGCCTGCCTTTTCTGATGCATTGTCAAGTGCTCTAATCTTCAACACTCGTGACTTAACCTGACCTTTGCTGCCGCCTCTCCTATCTTCTCCATTTTCTCTGCCTTCCCTCTTTCCTGCTTGTTGCAATAATTCTCCGCCTTCTCAGAGTTGTGTACCGAAGTTCCACCACCGTGAAATGTAATTCATTCTTATTCTTTCATTAGTCTTGTCTGGCATGGGCCAGTAGATCTGCAGTGCTCCTTTCTTTATTACTACTATACTGCTGCAAATTGTTTCAAGACTACCATCTGCTGCTACCTTTACTACTGCTACTACCAATTCTACATTCACCACCACGATGTTGTAGAATGATGCAGGCCCCCGTGATTCTGGTCTATGACGTCTGAGATCTGGATGGTGGCAGCATCGAAACACCTTCACCTGTTTGACTTGTAGGATTAGCCTCAAATTATTCCAATCCATTAGATATGATAGCTATTTCTATGTAATACGAAGCTGTTGTTGACACTGCTCTACCCATATTTGTGCTCCTTGACTAGTACTGACAGTTTCCTATGGGTTTAGTACTTACCCCTTAATTATAATAATGATAGCTGCAGTTTGTCACAGCCAAAACAAGAAAATGTAGACACTGTGCAAACGGAGGCATTAGATGGACGAAGATGGAAGTCAATATGGCTACCTCTGACTTCATAGGACAGGTGTAAGAACAAAACCACTATAAATGTCAAATGCGTGACACTAGTGAAAACGTGATTACTGTAAAAAAAAAAAAAAAAACTTAATACGCACTTGGGTTTCTTAACGCATCAAGAGTTTGCCACTTTTATGCATTGCATTTATTTGCAGTATGTTTATAAATTGGCAGATTTTACTTAGACCTTAATCTTGTTGATCTTAACCCAACTAACTTATGTTAACAGTTGCTTAAAATCCTCTGCAGACGTTTGCCTTAGGGGGGGGGGGTGTTCACTGACAGGCCAATGGCATGAAGCAAGTGTAGTAATCCATGAAGGGGTAAGGGATTTCACATACATCAAACCTCCCAGTGGCATTTAGTGTTGATAGATATTAACTATTCTTGCTAAATGAATTATCAATATCTGACAAACTGACATTATAATCACAGGCTCAATTCAGGGAGCCAGAGCACAGATCCATCCCTAGATCAAGAGCCCCTCACCAGTATCAAGGAACCTCCCTTGAGGGGAACGAACTGACAGACAAAAGATATAGGAGACAATGCGAGTCGTCTTGCTCTTCTGAGAGCAATAAAAAATTTATCAACTTTCCCACAACTAGATCTCCCTATCCTTTGAAAGACCAACCCTATGGGGTTTATAATCTTCCAGGGTGTTCTTTTTCGAGACTGGAGAATGTAAGATTACAAGCACTTCTTTAAAATTCATTCCTGTTTGTGGCTGGGTTGTGCCTTAGCTAATATAGGATGTTTACGGTTGCCTCCACAATTCCTGCAATCAACTCCAGTGTCATTCAAATTTACCCAATCATCGTAAACTGAAAATATATATGGTAATTATTTTACTGTTTTCCTTATTTTAGGTTGACACTATTCATATATCACTGTTATATTTATTGTAGGGGGATGGTGGGGCATTATACAGGACTTGTATAGTGTGCTTAGACTGGGAGGCAACAGAGTGCAATCCAAGAGGATGCCTTGGATCATGAGCTCTCCTCACTGGCATCAAGACACCTCCATATACTAGTGCCGGGGTATCAGTAGCAATGGGTAGTGGCTAATTTTGGTGTTGGTAAAAGTTTTCGAATTATCCCATGACTTGTACAGTAAGTTAACAAGTCGGTGTTTACAAAATTAGACATTTCACCAAAAACCCATACTGAGTAGAAAATTATTTTATTTAAAGGGAAGCACTATAGGGTTTATATAGTGTTTTGGAAATGGAAGACTATCAGACTCAATCCAAGGAAGGGGAGAAAGTTGAATTCCTTGGATCAAGAAACCTACACTAGCATTGAGGAACCTCTCTTGGGGTAGGGGGGAATATTTAGGAGAGAAACCTTATGACAACGTTTTGGGCCGTCCAGGATGATGGCGCAGGAGGGATTGAAATATCACCCAAACATTCCTCTCCTATGTGTGGATTTTTTTTTCCTGAAATGTTTGTCACGGTATCGACAGTACACAAAAACACATTTAACAGTACATATGGAAAGCCCCTCAGGATGCAGAGCATTTCGGGAAACTGAAA
>NW_026505296.1:0-17333 GCF_026875155.1 Cherax quadricarinatus
AAAAAAGTAACAGACAAAACCCAAACCCCCCACTTCAAAAAACCATTACAAAAACCTTTAGGACAAACCAGAACACAACATCATTAAAAAACCCAGATGACAGAGGTACTAAAAGAGAACCGGGAACACACACACCTACTCAAAAACCGATGAAAAGGGTACTCAAAAGAGACCAGGAAAAACACAACCTTTTAAAAAAAGATACAGAGGATCATGACAACCAAAACAAACACCCAATCCAAAACCAGATGACAGAGGTCTCCAAGAGCAACCAGAGACCACACCTCACTTCAAAACCAGAGACACAGTACCAGTACAGACCAGGAGACACACACATCTCACTTCAAAAACAATGACGGAGACTCATTAAGCATACCATGAACACCCACACCTCACTTCAAAAACCAATGACAGAGGTACTCATGAGCAGACCAGGAGACAAAAACACCTCACTTCAAAAACCAGATGACAGAGGTACTCAGTAAGCAGACCAGGAGACACCAGAAACCTCACTCAAAAAACCAGATGACAGGTACTCATTGAGCAGACCAGGAGCACACACCTCACTTCAAAAACCAGATGACAGAGGTACTCAGTAAGCAGACCAGGAGACACACACCTGATTTCCCAAAACCAGATGACAGAGGTACTCAAGGACCAGACCAGGAGACATACACACACCTCACTTCAAAAACCAGATGACAGAGGTACTCAGTAAGCAGACCAGGAGACACACACACCTCACTTCAATAACCAGACGACAGAGCTACTCAATGAGCAGACCAGGAGACACACACACCTCACTTCAAAAACCAGATGACAGAGGTACCCAATGACCAACCAGGAGACACACACACACCTCACTTCAAAAACCAAATGACAAGGGGTACTCAGTAAGCATACCAAGAGACACACACACACACCTCACTTCAAAACCAGATGACAGAGGTATCAGTAAGCAGACCGGGAGACACACACCCCTCACTTCAAAAACCAGAATGACAGAGGTACTCATAAGGAGACCAGGAGACACACACCCCTCAACTTCAAAAACCAGATGACAGAGGTACTCAGTAAGCAGACCGGGAGACCCCACACACACCCTCACTTCAAAACCAGATGACAGAGGTACTCAGAAAAGCAGACCGGGAGACACACACACACCTCACTTCAAAAACCAGATGACAGGGGAAACTCAGTAAGCAGACCAGGAGACACACCAACCTCACTTAAAAAACCCAGATGACAGAGGTACTCAGTAAGCAGACCAGAGACACCCCGAAACCCACTTCAAAAACCAGAAACAGGTAACTCAATAAGCAGACCAGGAGCCCACACACACCTCACTTCAAAACCAATGACAGAGGTACTCAGTAAGCAACCAGGAGACACACACACCTGACTTCAAAAACCAGATGACAGAGGTACTCAATGACCAGACCAGGAAAACATACACACACCTCACTTAAAAAACCAGATGACAGAGGTACTCAGTAAGCAGACCAGGAAAAACACACACACACACACACACACACACACACACACACACACACACACAACACACACACACACACACACACACACACCACACACACACACACACGTACACACACCACACACACACACACACACACACAAAACTCACTTCAAAAACTTGAGGGACAGGTACTCATTGAGCAGCCCAGGAGACAAAACACACCTCACTTTCAATAACCACAAACAGAGGTACTCAATGAGCGACCAGGAGACACACACACACACACACACCTCACTTCAAAAACCAGATGACAGGTACTCAGAAAGCAGACAAGGAGACACACATACCTCACTTCAATAACCAGACGACAGAGGTACTCAAGGGAGCAGACCAGGAGACACACATACCTCACTTCAAAACCAGACGACAGAGGTACTCAGTAAGCAGACCAGGACACACACACACCTCACTTTCAATAACCAGACAGAGGTACTCAGTAAGCAGACCAGAGACACACACCTCACTTCAATAACCAACGACAGAGGTACTCAGTAAGCAGACCAGGAGACACACACACCTCACTTCAATACCAACGACAGAGATACTCAATGAGCAGACCAGGAACACACACCCACTTCAATAACCAAGAACGAAGAGGTACTCAAAGCAAAACCAGGAGACACACCCACCTCACTTCAATAACCAGACGACAGAGCTACTCAGTGAGCAGACCAGGAGACCCACAAAACCCATTTCAATACCAAAACGACAGGTACTCAGTAAGCAGACCAGGAGACACACACACCTCACTTAAATAAACCAGACGACAGAGCTACTCAGTGAGCAGACCGGGAGACACACACAACCTCACTTAAATAACCAACGCCCAGAGGTACTCAGTAAGCAGACCAGGAGACCCCACACCTCACTTAAAATAACAAAACGACAGAGGTACTCAATGAGCAGACCAGGAGACACACACACCTCACTTCAATAACCAGACGACAGAGGTACTCAGTAAGCAGACCCAGGACCCCAACACACCTCACTTCAATAACCAGACGACAGAGGTACTCAGAAAAGCAGACCAGGAGACCCACACACCTCACTTCAAAAACCAGACGACTCATGAGCAGACCAGGAGACACACAAAACCTCACTTCAATAACAGACGACAGAGGTACCAGTAAGCAGACCAGGAGACACACACACCTCACTTCAATAACCAGACGACGAGAGGTACTCAGTAAGCAGACCGGGAGACAAACACACCTCACTTCAATAACCCAGAACAGAGGTACTTAGTAAGCAGACCAGGAGACAAACACACCTCACTTCAATAACCAGACGACAGAGGTACTCAGTAAGCAACCAGGAAAACACACACACCTCATTTTCAATAACCAGACGACAGAGGTACTCAGTAAGCAGACAGGAGACAAACACACCTCACTTCAATAACCAGACGACAGAGGTATTAGTAAGCAGACCAGAGACACAAAACACCTCACTTCAATAACCAGACGACAGAGGTACTCAGTAAGCAGACCAGGAGACCACACACCTCACTTCAATAACCAGACGACAGAGGTACTCATTGAGCAGACCAAGAACACCCCACCTCACTTCAAAAACCAGACGACAGAGGTATCAGTAAGCGACCAGGAAAACACACACACCTCACTTCAATAACCAGACGACCAGAGGTACTCAGTAAGCAGACCAGGAAACAAAACACCTCACTTCAATAACCAGACGACAGAGGTACTTAGTAAGCAAGACCAGGAGACACAAAACCCCCCTCACTTCAATAACCAGACGACAGAGGTACTCAGTAAGCAACCAGGAGACACACACACCTCACTTCAATAACCAACGACATAGCTACTCAATGAGCAGAACGAGGAACACACAAAACCTCACTTCAATAACCAGAACGACAGAGGTACTCAGTAAGCAGACCAGGAGACACACACACCTCACTTCAATAACCAGACGAAGAGGTACTCAATGAGCAGACCAGGAACACCCCACACCTCACTTTAATAACCAGACGACAGAGGAAACTCAGTAAGCAGACCAGGAGACAACCACAACCCCTCACTTTAATAACCAGACGACAGAGGTACTTAGTAAGCAGAAAAGGGAGACACACACACCTCACTTCAAAAACCAGACGATAGAGGTACTCAGTAAGCAGACCAGGAGACACCCCAAAACCTCACTTCAATAACCGGACGACAGAGGTACTCATTAAGCAGACCAGGAAGAACACACAACCTCACTTCAATAACCAGACGACAGAGGTACTCAGAAAGGGCGACCAGGAGACACACACACCTCACTTCAATAACCAGACGACAGAGGTACTCAGTAAGCAGAACAGGAACACACACACCTCACTTCAATAACCAGACGACAGAGGTACCAGAAAAGCAGACCAGGAAAACACACACACCTCACTTCAAAACGCTTCAAAATCCTACATAAATATTTCTTGACTCGCGAAAATCGTAAAAAACAAGATTGGCGAGTTAAGCCTCACAAATAAAAAATGGAAGATGATAAGAACATTGTCCCTGAAGTACGCTAGCACGACAGGCACATAGCACAGTTTTTTTAAAAGACTTGACAAAATTTTGGCTTGATCAGTAGATAACCAAACCTAGAAGAAATAAAAATATACTATATTTGATTCTCACAAACAATGAAGAATTAAAACAGACATAATGTCTCCAGCACTAAACAATCTTGATAATTCGTTGAAGTGTAAACAAACACGAATTTAATGTGTGAAAAAACCCGAGAATAATCAACGGGAGAGAAAGTTTTTTGCTAACTTAATCTAGCAATATAGTACGATGACTCACGAAATCGTAATGGCACGATTGCAAGCAAACCTGTATCAAGGTGTTTTAAATACAACCTTGATATTAAAGTCTTAAGAAGAGAAGGGATATCAACCAAGTTTTCATGGTAAGAGAGAAGCAACATATGTGGGGTGGTCTAGATCCTTTAATGCCTTCCTTTGATGTATTGTCCCTTTAAATTTTTCCTTAATAAAAATGAGAAGTCACGAAATCGTTGGAATTTCACTGTTCTTTCACAAGTGGTGTTTTGCATATTTGATATCACTTGTTTACTGTGATCTTATTGCTATATATATATATATATATATATATATATATATATATTATAAATATATATATAATATATATATATAATATATATAAATATGGTTATTGAAGTGAGGTGTGTGGGGTCTCCTGTTCTGCTTACTGAGTACCTCTGTCGTCTGGTTATTGAGTGAGGTGTGTTTGTCTCCTGGTCTGCTCAATGAGTACCGTCGTCCGTCTGGTTATTGAAGTATGAGGGGTGTGTGTCACCTGGTCTGCTTAATGAGTACCTCTGTCCGTGCTGTTCTATTGAAGTGAGGTGTGTTTGAGTCTCCTGGTCTGCCTCAAGTGAGTACCTCTGTCGTCTCTGGTTATTGAAGTGATGTGTGTGTGTCCCTCCTGTCCTGCTTACTGAGTACCTCTGTCGTACTGGTTATTGGAAGTGAGTGTGTGTCCTCCCTGGTCTGCTCAACTGATACCCTCTGTCGTCCTGTTATTGAAGTGAGGTGTTGTGTGTTCTACCTGTCTGCTCAATGAGTACCTGTCATCTGGTTATTTCACAGTGAGGATTTCTGTGTGTCTGTCCATCCTGGTCCTGCTTATACTGAGGTACTGTCATCTGGGTTTTGAAGTGAGGTGTGATGTGATCTCCTGGTCAGCTCATTGAGTACCTCTGTCGCGTCTGGATTATAGAACAGTGAGGTGTGTGTCCTCCACGGTCTCTCACTGAGTACCTCTGTTCGTCTGGTTTATTGAAGTGAGGTGTTGTCTCCTGTCTGCTTCAAAGAGTAACCTGTACATCTGGTTTTATTGAAAGTGGGTGTGTGTGTCTCCTGGTCTACATGAAACCACATGGTTTAAACGCGTGCCAGTTTTCCGGCAGACCATCATCGTGAGTATCGACCGGCGATTCACAGAGTTTTGTGTACAAACCCACACTTACATCGGACCATTGCTTCTGTATCAGTGAAAGTGCAGTGGCATGTTTGGAGATTTGGGAATAGCGTGGTGAGGGGATCCTTAGGCAGTGGAGGTGGTTGGAGGGAGGATTTTGTTTACCATCTGTATTCGGCCGGGGGTCGTTGGGTTGGGGAAAGAAGTGGCCCGCCACGACACGGTCATTGGATGGTGAACAGAACACCTCGTTAATAGTGTGAGCATGGTGATTAGTGTTCCCAAATGCGAGTTTTTTTCTAAATGGAACAATAAGTTGATAACAATTAGCAAAGTAGCCAGTGATGTGCGTTTTGAGCGAACACAACAGGGCCACTCCCTCCCGCCCTCCCCCTATCCCAGATCCCCTCCCCTCATCCCAGCCTAGGGCCCACTGACTTCCTGACCAGGTGTTTGCCCGTTTAGTGCCCCACCAATTTACAAGTTCCGCCGCTCGCTACTCCCCCCACCCTCATTCCCCCATGCATCCATGCTGCCCTTCACCCGTCACCCCCACAGCTGGCGCCCTCCCACTCCCCACATATCAGCACATGACACAAGATAGTCCGGGTTCCCAGGAATCTTCACGACAGAGCCCACACAGCTGTCGTTCACATAGGCCTCTGCCGGGTGTGTCCACAGGGAATGTGCACAACTCAATCTCCCACCATCAGGCAACATCCGTAGCACACAAAAGAAGTCTATGGCACCAGAGAGCTCCTAATGATAACAACCAACAGCCCCCCCAGCAGACAGGGCTGACACTACCACCACGATGAAACACTTTCACCACTACATGAGGACCTTTCAAATCTCTGCAACAAATTAACCATCCCACCAGACCTTACACACAATCCCCAAAACATGCTCGCCCTCAAGCTGCTAGCAAATTCACTGACCTTCTGAAGAAAGTCAACGATGCTGCTGCCTTCCAAACAATCAGATCCTGGCACAACTTGCTGCTTTTTGGCAATTTAGCCTGGTTTTTGCTGTCCCACCTAGTGAGGGACAAGTCGCCTAGCAACACATGTCTATAGGTGGACAATAAATGCATCCCAAGGGATGACCAAACCTCGTCCGTCTCCCCCACTCAGGCGACCAAACATCACCCGCCGGCAAATACGCACAACAACAGGCAAAACACCCGACAACCTCAAAAATCATAGCCCAAATTAACAGCAAAAAAATAGAAGAATGGCAAATTACCTATTGGTAGGCATTGAGACTTATAACCAATGAGGATACCCAACGCTCCCAACGGACGTCATCACGCGCGCAAGAGCACTTAGACCGGACAAACATCCACCCAGGGCTCCCAGTACCACATTGACCTACGCCCTGGACATTGCAGTAGAAAAAAGGCGAAGAACAATCAACCTACATGATGCTGATGTGTCTAAAGCGACTTTAGTCAAATTCTCCCACAGGGTTCAGCAGGAGTATTCATCACCGTTAATATGCCTCAACACTTAAAACAAATACTCAATCCAGCACTTGGTGAGGTCATTCAGAGAGGCTGCTGTCTAACACACCAAATACTTTCCCAAACCTGTGCCTGGCTGGGCGGTGTCCAGAGGCCCATCAAACCCCTTTTTCTCTGGTGCTCATGTGTGTGCCCTCCGGAAAAAGGATGGCGGATCAGCCCCATTGCACGTGTAACACCCCTTCGGACTCCTAGTCCGCCAAGGCTGCAAGTAAGAAGGGTGAGTCAAGAGGCTGCTAGCAATGCTAAAACCAACTCAGCTCGGTTTTCGGCGTTCAACAGTGGCTGTGATGCAGCTGCCACACGCAAGCACGCGTATATATCAAAAACAAAAGATCCTATAAGAAAAAAGCCTTCGGTCAAATTAGAGAACCTTGCAAATTCTTTCAACTCAGTCAGAATGATATGCATAGCATCACCAAGCAGTTTTTATAGAAAAACTTCCCTTCCCTTTATCCCTACTCATAGAATCGTTGTTATAGTGTGACTTCCCAACTAATGTCTGGAGGACCATGAAATTGACTCGTGTGAGGGCGTGCGAACTGGGGGACCCTCGCGCCCCCTACATCTATTTTGTTTGTCATCAAGGAAGTCCCGGAGGCACTCTCTCCCAGCGAGTACTCAACAAACCTGTTCCTGGACGACACGTACCACTAGCTCGGCACAACAGAATCTCTCCTGGAGGAGACATCAGTAAAATTAAAAGAACATGGGCGAAAAGCCTGGGCTTTCTTAAACCCCACCAATGCGGAAATAGTTTCTACCAATCACACAGTTTGAATCCAGAATATAGTCATCCAGTTTTAACCAGGAGCACGGAGCCATTGAATCCAGCCAATAGCAACATCTCCTCGTGACTCCTCTTCTGGGTCCCACATTGCCATCGTCCGATCCTCCGAAAACAAAAAGTCTCAGAGACCCTCCGGATGGACGGGGAGACCGCATGAAAGCAGGAATGAAATACATTGAACACACACGATGCCTTCTAACGTACTCCAACCAGGTGCCTTCAACCCCAAAACTTACCTATTTTCTGCGTCACATCTACCCCAGCTCTACTCAGCAGCATCCAAAACACAAGGAATATGACTCTCCATCTGAAGGCCATGCTAGAGAGTGTATAGACATCTTTCCCCTATGACGATGGAACAGTGGTTTCTCAAGCCTCACTTCTACGTCAGGCTTGGCGGACTATGATAACCAGATACTCCCAGATTGCTCTAAGACCGAGCTTTCCTATCCTCTTCCATTGCCATAAACGAGTTTGATACAAGACAAAATCTTCCTGACAACCCTACAGAGACTCATCAGAATAGAAGACACCTAGCTATGTCAGTGCCATCACCGAATGGGAGCGACTCTTGCTGCAAACCAGCACCAAACCCTAGTGCAGCCTCTGGTCTCATAAACATGTCAAGCAGGATAAGCCCAATTGCTCTGCTAAGGATGCTAAGCCAACATGCTCAGGCTGCAACATCTAGATAGGAGATTGCCCGTCTTCCAGCGAGAGTGCACCTCACTTTCCGGGGACTTCTTCCAAACAGTTCCCATATCCGGCAATGGAAACATAACATCTTACCCCTACAGACACCCCTCCGTATATGCAGTGCTCTGCCGCCTTGCTGCCCCAATTCACACAGAATATGTGTATTGCGGCGAAAAGTGCAAGCAGACCAATACGGCTCTACATGGTCTTAACTTGTTCTAAAACCAAGGGCTGGGCATGCTAAGACACAATGAGGTCAACGACCATCATTAAGAGAACACTTTCTACAGCTGGATGCCCTGCCGAGAGGGAGCCACGATCACTTGCAGCAAACAATCCCCCACAACCCAGCAAACCGCCCCGACGGGATCACCATCACCCTTGGAAGAATGGCAAGCTCTTAGCAAGGGGATCTATACTGTGTTCCACACTGGCTGACACCTATATCCATCACAGTGTGGGGCGACAGGGAGGAAGCTGCTGACCACAGGGAGGATTTAAAAGATCAGCAAATACAGGGACATTAGCCAACAGTATCAATTTGTCCCAGTGGGATCAGAGACCTTGGGATCATGGGGAAAAAATGCACAACGTTTCTTAAAGATTTGGGTTCCAGACTCTTCGACACCCACCAGGGACCCAAGGGAAAGCCACTTTCATGTTCCAGCGCCTCAGCATCGCCATCCAGAGGGGAAATGCTTGCTGCATACTTGGCTCACGTCCAGCTCGGAGGAGCTGGAGGAAATTCATTTATCTTTGATACTTTTTTGCCATTGTATTCATGTTTATATTTTTTTCTGTAAATGTATTTTGTTTATTAATAAATGTTCACATAGAATAAAAGATATATAGGGGTGGTAGGAGAAGAAAATATTCAAACAGCTCCGGGGAGAACCTTTAGTTTTCTCTGAGGTACGTTTATTGTCTTCTCTGAGGATGAGGGTCCCCATTCCAGCTATAGAGGTTGGGACTTCCCCCATATATAATTTTTATATTAAAAATTTTAAAAATTTTTAATTAAAAAATATAATAAAATATATATATATTTATTTATATTTTTATTTATTATTTTTATATTATAATAAATATATAATTTTCTATTATATATATATTTATTTAAAATTTTATATTATATATAATAATTTTTATAATTTTTTATATAATATATATATATAAATATTTTAAAATTTTTTTAAAAATAAGGAAAACTGTGCTAAAACCAAGGTTTTGAACCAAATGTTTTTACTAACCCCCCAAAAGTGAGTGAGAAACCCCATGAGCCATTAAACCCCCCAGGACCGCCTAAATCTCACCTTTGGTGGTTGGTTTTAAGGCGCCCCTTTTTGTCCCCCTTTAACTCCATTTTTGTTTTCCCGACTATGGAACAATTCTCTTCTCCCCAAATGAGGGCTTTACCACCTAAAAAAACTTTAAGGGTGAAGGACTGAATTTTCTTTGTCTTCCAAAAGTCTCTTCTTTTTCTATCCCAAATTTTCTGTACTCGACTGAAGAAGGGCTACTGTGTACGAAACGTTTTTGGAAAAAAGATCCTAACTGTTGGAATTGTCTTTTCCCAACAACCTGTCCGGGATTTTTAAAATCATTTTTTTTTTTTGGAAGGGTTTAAACCTACGAGCAGCATGCATATAAATAAAATATTATTTAAAAATTTTTAAAATTTTTTTTTTTTATATATATTTATAAATATATATATATTTTAAAAATATATATATATATATATATAAAATTTTATATATAAAATTTTTATTTTTTAGGGAAACCCTGAAAAGATTTGGGTTTTTATCCCCCAAAAAAAAAACACTGCGTAAACCAAAGATTCGAAACCCAAAGTTGTTCGGGCCTTTCCATTGTGAGTGAGAAAAATCATGACGCCCCTTTAAACCCCCAGGGGCCAACCAAAACCTATAAAAACCAAGCCCCCAGCCAGAGCTAGGTGTATTTCTCTTGGTCTAAAAAAGTATTTTCAGGGAAAAAGGAAAAGGGGGGGAAAAGTTTTGCCGTGGGTTGTCATTAAAGTTTACGGCTAGTGCAACTTTCCCTCAATTCCCCCAATTTTCTAATGGGTTACCTCTCAAACCCGTAAAAAGATCAGGGCAGGGAAAATAACCAAACCCCATATAAAAAAAAATAAAGTAGATCTTAAAAATTACGATTGCGAAAAAAATTTTAAAGGGGTTTGGGTTACCAGTAAACTGAAACCAAGGCAACAGTGCATTAAATTTCGCAAAAAAGCTAACAAAATTTTTTGGCTTCCCTATCAGAAAATATAAATAAAAAGGATTCCCCCAAGGGTTTTTCTTCAACTCTAAAAATATCCCTTTGGGTTTGGCCTCATTTAGAAATTTGGCTGCACAGTTTTGGTCAAAATTTTATTACGAATGAATATAAAAAGCCTTGGGAAAACCCTTTCAAAGGAGGATGAAAAAAATTTTAAAACCCCCTGTTCAGAAATTTTTCCCATGAAAGGGAAAACTGAGGCCCTGAATCTGCAAATCCTCGAAAGGCGAGAATTAGGGGGATTTGATTGGGTGTAAAAAATGGAATTAGGGAAAAAAATTTAAAAGGGGATGTAATTAACGTGCCGAAAAAAATCTAACCTAAAAAGGATCGGAAACAGTGGTTTTTAAGTTTTTAAAAAAACAGATTCAGCCCCTGGTTTTGGTAAAAAGAGTTTTGGAAAGAGGAACAAACTCCCGGTCAGTTATTGGGCCCAAAAATTTTTGTAGTTTTTAAAAAAAGGGTTTAGAAAAATACATTAGTGGGTTTTGGGGTGGAGGGGGAGAGTTGGCCTGAATAGCTTGTGCAAATAAAGGGCAGTTGGCCCTGTTCCTTCCCCTTTAAGGGTTTTGACCTGATCTGAAATAGGGTTTGGGGGATTGGTTTAAAGGGGGTAGGAGACATGGACCTGCCTCGCAAGGGCAAAGGCCTGCTGCCCGTGTTTTCCCTTTTTTTGGTTTTTATAAAATGGGGGGTGATGAATTTTTGGGTTCCTGGTTTAAACTCAAACCCATTGCCAGCTGGTGTAAATTTTGGGTTTTACTTCCCTTTTTCCAAATTGGCCATTCATTGAAATTTTTCAATGGCCGGGGTACTTGCCCTCAACCCCCCCCTCCACACCTCCACCGGTGGTCACCGCCCCCTCCTTTACCTCCACCAGGTGGGCACTGGGTGACTTTGCATCACCCCCCCCTTTCCTCAACCCCCCCAACCCGGTGGTCACTGTGTTTAATCTTGCATTTAAACCGGGCCCCTCCAAACACCTCCCCCCAGGTTTGGTTTACTACCCCCCCATCACCCCCACCAGGTGGTCGCTTTTTGAAAATCTTGCATCACGCCCCCCATCAACCCCCACCGGGGGGTCACGGGTGTGAATCTTTCAAACCCGCCCCCCACCCTCAAAAACCACCAAAGGGGGTCACTACCCTCCATCACCCCCACCAGGGGGGTCGCTGTGTGACTCTTGCATTTCCGCCCCTCCAACACCCCCCCACCCGGGGGTCACTTTTGTGACTCTTTCTTTAACCCCCCCCTCCAAACACCTCCACCAGGTTTGGGCACTTTCCCCCCATCACCTCCCCCAGGGGGTTTGCGTGTGACTTTTGCATCCCGCCCCTTTCCAAACACCTCCACCAGGGGGGCACTGGGTAAATCTTGCTTTCCCCCGCCCCTCCCCACCCCCACCAGGTGGGGCACGACCCCTCCATCACCCCCCCCGGTGGTCGCTGTGTTTACTCTTGCCCTCAAAAGCCCCTCCATCACCCCCAACCAGGTGGTAAAAGGGCCCCCCCATTCACCTCCACCCGGTGGGCACCCCCCCCCCTCCCCCATCCCCCGGTTGGGCACGTGGAAATCTTGCATCACCCCCGGGCCCCCCCAAACCCCTCCAAAACCCGGTGGTCAAATGTGTGAAAATCTTGCTTTACCCCCCTCCATACCCACCCCCCAGGTGGGCCTGTGTGACTTTGCAAAACCCCCCGCCCCCCCATCCCATCCACCAAAGGGGTCCTGGTGACTCTTGCACAAAACCGCCCCCCCAACACCTCCACCAGGTGGTCCACCGGCCCCCCCAATTTACCTCCACCAGGGTTTAAACATTTTTGGGGGTTTACTCTTGCATCACCCCCCCTCCATCACCTCCACCAGGTGGCACTGGGGTGACCCCTTGCATCACCGCCCCTCCATCCCTCCCCCAGGTGGTCAAATGTGGGGCTCCTTTTCCCTCAACCCCCCCTCCATCACCTCCAAACCCGGTGGGCCCCCCCGCCCCCCCCCCAAACCCCCACCAGGTGGGGCAACCCCCCCCCATCACCTCCACCAGGTGGGGCACGTGTGAAATTTTGCCCCGGGCCCCCCCATCCCTCCCCCAGGTGGTCACTGTGTGACTCCCTTGGGAAAATCACCGGGGGGCCCCTCCATCACCCTCCCCCCAGGTGGCACTGTGTGACCTTGCAAACCCCGGGCCCCCCCCATCACCTCCAACCCCGGTGGGTCAAAATTTAAAACCCCCCCCATCCCCTCCACCAGGGGGGTTTTGCTGTTTGACTCTTGCATCCACCGCCCCTCCATCACCTCCAAAACCCTGTGGTCCAAAATACCCCTCCAAACAACCCCCACCTGTGTCACGTTTTGACTCTTTTCAAACACCGGGCCCCCCCCATCACCTCCACCGGGGGTAACCGATGTGTGACCCTTTGCATCACCGCCCCTCCATCACCTCCAACCCGGTGGTCCACTGGTGTTACTCTTGCCCCTCACCGCCCCTCCCATACACCTCCACCCCGGTGGTCGATGTGTGACTCTTGCCAAACACCCGCCCCCCCATCACCCTCCCCAAAGGGGGGGTCCTGGTGACTCTTTTCATCACCCCCCTCCATCACCCCCCCACCGGTGGTCAAATGTGTGAAATCTTTGCATTTACCGCCCCTCCATCACCTCCACCAGGTGGTCGATTTTTGGAAATTTTCCTTTACCCCCTCCATCACCTCCACCAGGTGGTCGCTGTGTTTTGGGCTCTTGCCCTCACCGCCCCCCCCATCCCCCCTCCCCAGGGGGTCCCCGTTTTGGAATCTTGCCCAAACACCGCCCCCCCCTCAAACCCCCACCAGGGGGTCACTGTGTGGGGGTTTTTGCATCACCGCCCCCCCAATCCCACCCCCAGGGGGTCGATGTGTGGAACTTTGCAAACACCGCCCCCCCATCACCCCACCAGGTGGGCGCTGTGTGACCCCTTGCATCACCCGGCCCCCCCATCACCTCCAAAGGGGGGTCCCCTGTGGGGGACCCCTTTCCAAAACACCGCCCCTCCCCTCACCCCCCAAACCCGGGGTCGATGTTTTTGACTCTTGCATCAAACCCCCCCTCCATCACCTTTCCCCCAGGTGGTCACTGGTGGGACTCTTGCATCAACCCCCCCCTCCATCACCTCCACCAGGTGGTCGATGGGTGAATCTTGCATCAACCCGCCCTCCCCCCCCCTCCACCAAGGGGGGTCCCCCCGGGCCCCCCCATCACCTCCACCCAAAGGGGGTCGCTGTTTTGTCCCTTGCATAAACCCCCCCTCCATCACCTCCACCCCGGTGGGGCACCGCCCCTCAAACAAAACCCCCCCCAGGTGGTCACCCGGTTTTGATCCCTTTTGCATCACCCCCCCCCTCCATCCCCCTCCCCAGGTGGGGCCCTACCCCTCCATCAACCTCCCCCAGGTGGTCGCTGTGGACTCTTGCCAAACACCCCCCCCCTCCATTTCCCCCCAAAAGGTGGTCCCCTGTGTTTCTCCCTTCATCACCGCCCCTCCATCACCTCCACCCCGGGGGGTCAATAAACCCCCCCATCACCCCCACCAATTTTGGGCGCTTTTGTGACTCTTGGGACACCGGGGCCCCCCAAACACCTCCACCAGGTTTGGGCAAGTGTGACTCTTGCCAAAACACCCCCCCTCCATTAAACCCCCACCAGGTGGTCACCGGGGACCCCCCCCATCACCTCCAAACCCGGTGGTTTCCATCGTTTTGAAAATCTTGGGATCACCCGCCCCTCCATCACCTCCACCCAGGTGGTCACTACCCCTACCCCCAAAAACCCCCCAAACCAAAAGGGGGGTCACTGGTTTACTTTGCATCCCCCGCCCCTCCCCAAACACCTCCACCAGTGGTCACTTCCCCCCCATCAAACCCCCACCCAGGTGGGGCACTGTGTGACTCTTGCCTTTACCGGGGGGGGGGGGGGGGCCCCCCCATCCCAACCCCCACCGGTGGTCACTTTCCCCTCCAAAACCCCTCCCCCACCCGGGGTCCCTGCCCCTCCATCACCTCCACCAGGTGGTCACCGCCCCTCCATCACCTCCACCAGGTGGTCACTGTGTGACTCTTGCATCACCGCCCCTCCATCACCTCCACCAGGTGGTCACTACCCCTCCATCACCTCCACCAGGTGGTCACTGTGTGACTCTTGCATCACCGCCCCTCCATCACCTCCACCAGGTGGTCACTGTGTGACTCTTGCATCACCGCCCCTCCATCACCTCCACCAGGTGGTCACTACCCCTCCATCACCTCCACCAGGTGGTCACTGTGTGACTCTTGCATCACCGCCCCTCCATCACCTCCACCAGGTGGTCACTGTGTGACTCTTGCATCACCGCCCCTCCATCACCTCCACCAGGTGGTCACCGCCCCTCCATCACCTCCACCAGGTGGTCGCTGCATCCATCACCTCCACCAGGTGGTCGCTGCATCCATCACCTCCACCAGGTGGTCGCTGCGTCCATCACCTCCACCCAGGTGGTCGCTGCATCCATCACCTCCACCAGGTGGTCGCTGCATCCATCACCTCCACCAGGTGGTCGCTGCATCCATCACCTCCACCAGGTGGTCGCTGCGTCCATCACCTCCACCAGGTGGTCGCTGCATCCATCACCTCCACCAGGTGGTCGCTGCATCCATCACCTCCACCAGGTGGTCGCTGCGTCCATCACCTCCACCAGGTGGTCGCTGCATCCATCACCTCCACCAGGTGGTCGCTGCGTCCATCACCTCCACCAGGTGGTCGCTGCGTCCATCACCTCCACCAGGTGGTCGCTGCATCCATCACATTCTTACACTAGAATTCCTTCGTCTCCTTCACTTATTTATGTTTTATAGCAATACAAATGCTTTATTTATTTATTTATTTATTTATTATTAATTTGAACATAATACAGTGAAGTACAAAGTTATTACAGTGCAATTTGTCAAAGTCCCTTGTATGCAGAGCATTATGGGCAGGCTTAAAATTAACTTAAGATTAACTAAGCAATGATATATTCACTGGTAAATACATTATTGTAAACAGAGAACAGTTTAGCACAAATGCGTATTACAAAGACAGGTCATAGGGTCATTTACTGTGTTGCTGAACGTTCAGTAGATTGGAGTATTCTGAGCTGATGTAGGTAACAGCTATTAGCTTGTCAATAGAGTTAGGAATCCTTAACTTGTAAATAGCTTGTCAGTAAAGCTAAGGATCCTTAACCTAACCTTGTGAAACCCTGTGTAAAAAAAAAAAAAGAGAGGGAAGGGGAGAGAGAGTGAGGGGGAAGAGGGAGAGGGTGAAGAGGGAGGGGGAGAGGGGGTAGAGGGAGGGGACAGTGTGCGTGTGGGAGAGTGTTAGGAGACAATAGCGCACCTTACCACATGGTCCAGGGATCAATTTCCCATAAGTCGCACCAATATCTGGTAAAACACAGGCTACTGCTGTGCTGGAGAACGCTTATCCTCTCTTCTATTTCACTTCTTTATATTTTGCATAAACACGAAGAAGTGGAGGAAATACCAGGTGGAGGAACAAGACGAACACCGTGATAATGGAGAAGGGAAATAAATGGATGTACTGTGTGTGTGTGTAAGGGGGGTTAGATGAGTCAGGCCAGGGGGTAGGGGCGGCCTGCAGCAGCCTACAGTGCGCAGGCCTCAACTCTCCTTGTAAACAAACAATACTACTGAGCTGGTACCTTCAAGAAGGTACCTTCAAGAAGGTACCTTCAAGAAGGTACCTTCAAGAAGGTACCTTCAATAAGGTACCTTCAAGAAGGTACCTTCAAGAAGGTACCTTCAAGAAGGGTACCTTCAAGAAGGTACCTTCAAGAAGGGTACCTTCAAGAAGGTACCTTCAAGAAGGGTACCTTCAAGAAGGGTACCTTCAAGAAGGGTACCTTCAAGAAGGGTACCTTCAAGAAGGGTACCTTAAAGAAGGGTACCTTCACACAAGGGTTAACGATCTAACAGTGTGTTGTAGCTACTCTTCCCTTACTTGGATTAAACCTGATAACGTCTCATTTTCCCAGGTGCTGTATGTCGCTACGGGTTTAACGCTTCTCATTGAACACACCAGTACTGAGACTGGCCAGACTATACTATACTCTATATATATATATATATATATATATAATATATATATATATATATATATATATATATATATATATATATATATATATATATATATATAGAGAGAGAGAGAGAGATAGATATATATAATGTTAACTTACATGTTATTACATGTAGTGGTGCTACAATATTATGTTGTTATTGTGAAGAACTGTGTTCTGTCACACCTTATATGAAACATGAACACCAGACTCCCCTCTAGAACTTTGGAGTCCAGTCCCTGGACCCATTATGTACCTCTGTAATCTTTTGACTACCGCCCACAGGATGGGTATGGTGTGACTACCGCCCACAGGATGGGTATGGTGTGCATAATAAACATATTAAACTAACAAACTCTAGAACATCCAGGTATTGATTGATTTGTGGTTCCCAGTGCTTGTTGAAGGTTCCA